>PVKN010004426.1:0-33568 GCA_004027915.1 Capromys pilorides
GAACAACAAAACAAACAAATACACACAAGGTAGCTAAGATAATTATACTACTAATTTCAATTAGCTCATTGAAAGGAATAGTGCTTATATTGTTTGATTAATATTGCATTCCTATATCTTATAGTCTGAGCAACTACTTTGAAGATAACCATATGCAATATAAAAACCATTGTTAATTTCCTATCATCTTGTTTTGAAGTTCTGTATCTTTTTTTTTTTTTTTTTTTGTCTTTTTGCAACAAAGTCTTGCTATGCAGTTCAGGCTGGCCTTGAGCTCACTTTTGTAGGCCAGGCTGGTCTCGAACTCACACCGATCCTCCTGCCTCAGCCTCCCAAGTGCTGGGATTACAGGCGTGTGCCACCAGGCCTGGACTCTATCCTGTGTACATGTGGTATCCAGGATTGAAGCCTGGTCCCTGCTCTTGCCCAAGCAGGCACTTAGTCTGCAGAGCTGTCTCGCCAGCCCAATTTCTTTTTTCTTTTCTTTTTTTGTCTTTTTGAGACAGGGTCTCACTATGCAGTTCAGGCTGGCCTTGAGCTCACTTTTGTATCCGAGGCTGGTCTCGAACTTGCACCAATCCTCCTGCCTCAGCCTTCCAAGTGCTGGGATTATAGGCATGCGCCACCATGTCCAGCCTCTTGTTTTGAAATTCTATATCATTTTTATTGTTTTTTTTTCTTTTTAAAATTCAAAAAAACAGGCTGGCTAAATAGCTCAGCAGACTAAAGTGCCTGCTTAGGCAGAGTGTAGGGACCAGATTCAATCCCTGGCACCACACGCCATGTGGGCCCTGCCCATGGGGCATGCTGAGATGGTAATTGAGACTGGGCGTGGTGTCACTCGCTTGTATCCTGGTGCTTGGGAGGTTAAAAACAGGAGAGTCACTATGAGTCCAATCTGTGTAGTGAGACCCTGTAGTCCCTGTAGTAAATATACACAAAAAAAATTACATTTAATTAAATTTTTTAAAAAGAGAAGAAAGTGCATAGGGAGATAAATCTGCTACAAATAGGAGGCAAAGAGACAGGGAGAAAGAGGGGAGAAAAAGATATATCAAAGAATTAAAGTATGTACACGTTCCAACTATCTACAGTAAAAGTACTCATTATGTGGCACACACAAAAAATAAGCACATTTAAAGAAACAAATAGAAGAGAGGCAGACGGAGAGAGGGGTGTCGATCTCAGAGGTTTCCTACTAGGCACTCATAGGACAAAGTCTCACGTCTACAGTGCGGCCTGCAAGGACACGGGCTCCTCCTCCTCATCCTCCTCCTCGAGTTCCATCTTACAACCCTTCCCTCCCTCTATCCAGCCCCACTGGCGCTTGCGTGGTTTGTCTGTTCATTATACCACTCAATGTCCTCCCTCCCTAGGACCTGTGCATGCGCAGCAATGCAAAACAAACAAAACACATGCACACACATGAAAAGCAAAGGGGAGAAGTTCCCAGAAAAATCTCCCAGCCTTTTCTTCTCAGAGGGTTGTATTTATCTTCAAAAAGGAATCGCTGCCTCTGTGGCCCCTGACTGATGGATTTCCCTCGATTACCTCACTTTCCCACCCACGTACCTGGACTTCAGCTCTAGGTCAGCGTCCACACCAAGGTCAGCCGCCACACACAGGGCAGCCAGGTGAGCATGTGTTGAGGACAGCACAGTCAGGGCCAGCCCCCTCCCCCCCGCCCTGCCCCGCAAAGCTTCTAGCCATCAGCAGCACTCCTGTGTGCGTGGACCAGTGTCCCGCCCCCACTTGAGGTGCTGTGTGTCTGGGACTTGCCTGTGGCTCCTCAGAAGGTCTCGGTGGCACTGAGCCCCTCTGCCCACGGCAGCTGATGGGTCCATGAGCACGCCTTCTGCTGGCTTTTCTCTCTTTCCAGTCTCTCCTCCCAAACAAATCATCTATACCTCGTACTTGGTATAGACTTTGCTTCTAAGGGGAAATTTATTAGTTACAGTTAATTTGTAATTAATTGCTTCACCGTCTCCCACAACACAACTCAAAACTATGCAGCCAGATTTCTGAGCATCTACTAGGCTCTGGGAAAACTGCACACACAAGATAAATGTGATTCCTACCATCAGGTTGCATAACGTTACATCATGCAAACCACCTTTCCTAGGCCTGAGGGGCTGACTGACAGAATCTGCTTAAGGATTCTCATCATTTCTCTTCTTTATCCTACACATGGCTTCTATGGGAACGCACACCCAATGGGCCACGTAACTACACAAGTTAGGCCTGAGGCAAGCAAAATCAAATGTGGCCCCTGGCATAGTACATGACAGAAGCTAAGCTCAGCCTGGCACCAGGCACGGTGACTTCTAAATCTCAGGGATGCTGTCTGGCTTGTGCCTGTCTCCTTCTCTGAAGTCCGGTTCCTTTGGATTGGCCTGTGCACCCGAGAGAGAAAAATGGTGCTCAGCTGGTCTTGGCATTCCCCGGCCTTGATCTCATGATCCACAAGGGAAGTCCAATCGTTCACTTCGAAGCTGCCTGGAAAGGTGCCCTGGAGACAGCCTGGTGCTGCTTATAGCTGAGGAATGGGGAATGTGGGCGGGGCTGAGCCTACCCTGCTCTTGGCTAGGAGGAGGTTAGCCCCACCCCGAGACGGAGGGCTTCTGTGACTGGGAGCAAAGCTCAGGACACCTGCGTAGGCAGCAGGCACCTGTGCCTAGCGCAGGCCTTCATAACTCCTAAGGCTACCGCCAGAGGCATTTCCCTCTCTTTCTTCAGAATAGAGGAGTAGGGATCCCAAGGAAAATGAGATTCTCGGGTGAGAAGAGCAGTCTGCTTATTGGGATTTACCCAAAACAGTCATGAGAGTCAGGCCACTAATTCTGGAGTTCTGAAGACTGCTTGAGGAATTGTACAGCCCAGCTGGACCCTGAGGCCCTGAGGTTCACCTACCTGTGGCCACTGTGGGGTGCCTAGCTGCCCAGACCTCACCTGCTAAGAGCAGCCATGGTGCAGCCACTGGAAAGACAGAAGCAGGAGCATCAGGGTGGCTCCACCAGCAAGGAGAGTGGAAATGGGAGGAGGGCCTGGAGCTCGGTCCTCCGCCTGAGGGTCACAGAAAGCCAGCTTGGCCTGGCCTAACATCCCCATCCGTGCAGTGCTGGTCAGGAGGCCTCAGGGCAGTGGCCACCAAGCATGGTGTGGCTTCTTCAAGGAGCCAATTCCAGTGGGTGGCCCCCTCAGCCCCAGGACACGCAAGGCTGAGCTTCTCTCCCTGACCCTGACATGTCCACTCCCTGAAGGCGAAGTTGGCTTTAGGAAGGCAGCACTGGCACTTGTCCTTTACCAGTTCAGAGCCTCCTCGTCATAGGCAGTGTTAGGGTTGATTCGCTGTGCCAACTTGAGAAGTCCAGAAGCTTAACTAAGTGACTCAGCCATTCTACAGCCTAGAGTGTAGAGGACATGCCCAAGGCGGCTGTTTATACCCTGGGCTGTACAGGATCCATCTTTGGGTGGCTGGTGGCCTGGATGGTATGGAGGGGAAATGAGGAAGGACGGCGTGGCCATTTTCCCAAGGAGCCCCAGCCTTCACCTTCACGTGGGATGCCATCTCCTGGTCCCTAGCACAGACTGGCCTCCACCTGGGACTCTTCAGCCTTTCGGCATAGCTTGTGCAGGCTCCTGACGCAGACTTGTACAGAACACTGAGGTGAACTCTGGAGCTAGGACTGAACCCTAGTGGAAGCCCTCTGCGCGCCTCCTCACCTGACGCTGCGCCCAACCGTCACAAGCTAATCTCCTGATTTCTTATATATCTGCATATCCTGTGCTATACCTATTTCTCTGGTAAACCCTGACAATTGCATTTAGTTATTTCTTTTTGCATTTCTGTTCTGCAGGTGGCTGCCCCTGCGGTAGTTGACTGCACGCTCTCTGGATGATTCTGGGCTTTAAGGAGTCAACAGTCGACGCCTACAGATTTTCTTTCCTTTCCTCACCTTCCTCTTCTCCTCTGCTTATAATTAGCCATCTCTCCTCATAGTTTTGAAGGCTGCATATTTGAAATTCATCAGTGAGCGGGTCCCCTGAGAATTGTTCTCAATTACACACTGGAGACTAATTGGGCTGTGATGTCTGCTATTTTAAAATGCCTCCACCGTAATCGCTTCCCAAGTTAACTCTTGCTTCTTACGGCTTTGACTTAGGGCTTTGCAAGGAGCAGAGACCCGCAGCAGGTCACGCGGCTGTGGGCGAAGCGTGGAATCGCACGTGTGGACAGCTGCTATTTTGAAGTCCTCTTTTCTTTTCCTTTAAGTTCTGGATTACTTTTGAAACCCAAAGGTAGCATTTGCTTAACAAAAGAAGCATATAATACTTATTTTTATGACACAGTTTGTCACATAAAACTATTTTTTACCCTGCTTATTGCTAATTTTTTCTTCTGAAAGAAAGGTTTTTGAAAAGCATAAGTCGCTGACTTCTATGTCCACACACATCTTTTTTTTTTTTTAATGAGCAGAACAGATTCATTATGGGAAAGAAAGCTCCTGTCTGAGAGGAACAGGAGTGGGGTCTCAAGCCAGTGGTCCCCCGGAAGCTGTTTCTTCCAGGGACTTTTATAGTGCAAAACCATGCAGTGGGGAGGGTCTAAGGTGGAAACTATGGAAACTCGCTTAGGTGGGTATGAGGTGGGACAAAGACTATGGTCAACCAATGAGATCACAAGCACCACTGCTCAGGTAAAATTTTTTAAAACCAGGATCCAATGAGAAGGCAAGTCACGTAGAAAGTGGGCAAGAACACCACCTATTGGGCTTGGACTCGTGACTCTTTCCAGGCTCTTTCAAGGTGATTGATACTTATTGAGCTTATCAATCCCGGATGTCCACCCTTAAGGAAGTATGTAGTTGCTTCTGTTTACTCTTGTCTTGAAACCTGGCCCACAGCAGAGGAGTGTCTGTCTCTAGTAGTAAAGTCACCTTGTCTTCTATGTCATCCTTGAGGGCCTGGCCCTGTCTGACTGCCTATAATATTTCTATCTAATTCTGTATGGCCTTGATGTGTTTTCTGTCAGGGTGCTCCTCTTTCTGGAGGGGCAAAGGCAATTGAGGGTTGACCTGACGTGTGAGCATATCGAGCCGTCTCTTGTGTGTCTGTTTTGCTATGGATTGAGCGCACTGCACTGAGTTGCATCCCCTGCATCCCTTTTTTTATATTTTTATTTTGAGACATGGTTCCCACTCAGCTGCCCACCCTGGGCTGGAAGCTCGCAGTCCTCCTGCCTCAGCCTCCCAGTGGGCAGGGATCACAAGCATGCACTGCCAGTCAGCTCTTTCTCTTGCATTCTGTGTTCTGACACTTAGGTGATGAGTGACAAGCTGTGGGGAGCTGGTTAGGAATTAACCCAAGAGGGAGGTGAGACAAAGGCTATGGCCTCAGACTGGCATCCAGGGACACCCCCCCCCACCCCACCCCCCCACCCCACCCCCGAGAAACCAAAGAGGTGATTTGCACACATTTGACATAAGCAGAAGGGGAAATCTGGACTTTAAGGATGTATTTTCTTTTTATTTTCTAGCAAAATATGGCTGTGTGACTTTATACAGAAATTAAAAAGTAGCTTATACGAGTTCTTAAAATATTCTTTTGTTTCTGCTATTTTTACTCTTTAAAATAAAATTTTAAAAAAATGTTTTTTTGGCCTTAAACAAATGACAAAGTACAAAGAGCCACCCATTGGCATCCTCCCAAGGTGACAGGTAGGCACAAAACTGACTGGTTTGCCATTTCCACCACGGAGCCTTCTGGCTGCAGCATGGGCAATGGCTCCCAGCAGACAGGGGCCAGATACCAAAGGAGACTCAGCCAGAAGTGGACACAAGAATTACTGAGCTCTCTCCAACTTCCAGGCTGGGGTTTCAGGCCTGACAGTGGCCGCTTCCTGGTTCCCCTGCTCCTGGTGTCTCCCCAGGCACCCTGCTCTGTCTTTGCCCTGCCAGCCCTGCCTGCCCCTGCCAGATTGGCACAACTGTATGTCCATCCACTGTACAGGGACACAGTGCTGTCCCAACCTTCTCCAGGAGGAGCTCCACAGCCTTTACCTCCTTGGTCCTAGGTCTTTATTAAGGCCCTGAGGTGATAAGAAAAGACTGCCTGAGGCTCCTTTTTTTTGGTATTTACTTGGTCCAGGGTCTCACTACCCAGCTCAGACTCATAGTGATCTTCCCGTTTTCAGCCTCCCCAGCACTGGGATCAAAAGTGTGCGCCACTATGCCCAGACTCAGCGCGCCCAGGGGCAGGACTGGCGTGGCACGTGGTACCGGGGATTGAACCCTGGTCCCTGCACTTGCCTAGGCAGGCGCTTAGCCCACTAAGCTATCTTGCCAGCCCTTGTCTTAGACTCTTATTTCCGATGTCTTCCTACCTCTGAGGCCATCCCGATTCTGGCTCAGGTGAAAGGTCCTCCTCCCTCATCCGACACAGGAGGTGGGTTTGAGTTTTGAGATGGAAGGGTGACTTCTAGAGCTGCCGCCTCGCCGGGTGCAGCCCTCACCCTGAGAGGCAGATGACCAGACTGGTGAAGCAGAGCAGGCCCCTCCCGGCTGCTCGCCATCTCTGGCAGCGGTGACAAATGCCTCTCCTACTTTTTCCAAAATTAAACTTCATGGGCCACAGCGATAGCTCAGCAGTCTAACCACTTGCTCAGGCAAGCTCGTGGACATAGGTTCAGTCCTCAGCACCACAGTGACAGCCCCTACCTCAGATGCGCCAGGCCAGCCACCAAGACTGGGCATGGTGGCGCACGCCTGTAATCCCAGTGCTGAGGAGGCTGAGACGGGGGGATCACTACTAGTCTAAGCTGCGTAGTGAGACCCTGTACCAAATACATTAAAATTTTTTAAATTAAACTTCATTACCATATTGCATATAGACTATGTAAATTGCCTGCCAGGCTTGGTGGGGACACCTGTAATCATAGTCATCTTGACTCCAGAGGTAGAGGGAGGAGGAACTGCACACTTAAGGCCAGCCTGGGCTACTTAGTAACTTAAGGAGACACTGTGTCAAAATAAATAAATAAATAAATAAATAAATAAACAAAGTTCGTGACATAGGTCAGTGCAAAGGCCCTCGGTTCAGTCCCCAGTATCAGAAAAGGGGGGCGGGAAGCTCACCCATCATCCCATAGCTAGAGCAAAGACTTTTGCCACATGACTATAACTGCTTGCATCCTTTTCTTTTCATAAAGTGTGTTTTTCCAATATACTAGTCTAATCTACTAGACTAAGCCTAATATACTGGACTGCACTCCCTTAATTACTAGAGATGTAATTTTAATTTTAAAATATATCACACATATTTCCTCCTGTTAGTATAATTTATAAATACAACTGATGTAACTACTAGTATTTCTATAAACAATGAATATATTAGTGCGTTAATAATTACAACATATGATATATAGTCTCATTTGTATACTTGAAAATACATTCAACGAGGGCAGGATACAACTCCTTGGACATACAATAATTGACTTATATAAATTGTTATTATTGGTGCTGTCACCAACACTTTACATGCGAGCTCTTAGGTGTGGAGGCAACTGTCTGCACAACCAGCCCTGGGCAGGGGAAGAAGTAGTCAAAGGGTGCAAATACCCCTCAGGGCCCACTGCCAGTTCCCTGGCCCTTCCAAAGGGACATTCAGAAGACCTCTTTCAGTGGCCACAGAGCTTCTTGCTGAAGCCAAGAAAGGGTTTGGCCCTGAGCTGATTTGAAATGGAACAGATACATTTATAGACTTAAAAATAGCTCCCCTGTGAGCCTGCTCCATTCTCCTGAAGGCCAGGCAAAATCTAGCCAATCAGGGCCGGTGAAATAGCTCAGCAGACTAGACACTTGCTTAGGTAAGTGCAAGGGCCAGGGTTCAATCCCCGGTGCCACATACCACACCCAGACAGGCCTGGGCACGCTGAGCATGCGATGGAGTCCAGGGGTGGTGGCGCATACCTGTAAGTCCAGCATTAAGAAGGCTGGAAACAGGGGGATCACTGTGAGTCCAAGCTATGTAGTGAGACCCTGCACATACACACACACACACACACACACACACACACACACACACACACACAAATATCCAGCCGATCTACTTAGTAAGAAGTGCAGATGGTGGCAGGATTTCCCCAGAGCTATCTTCTAATGTTAAAAACTGTTAAAAAAAAAAAATATATATATATATCAGCATACATTAAAAATAAATTTTCCTTGTTACCCAGATAACTAGAGGACAAATGTTTTACAGAATAGTGTGTACGACCAGTTCTGAACAACAGAAGTGCTCATCGTATATCCATGGTAGAGATTTAGTCTCTCCCTTTTTCAACACGCGCAGCTCTCTGTTGCGTTTCTGCCAGGCTGTTAGGCGACGATGTTGCCCGCTGTTCCTGGGGACACGAAGGCTCCTCTCTGCCTTTGAGACGTTTCATGCTGACGAACAGAAGCCCTGGAATTTGCTAACAAATTGCTCTACCTGCCGCCTAGCACAATGCCCCATCCCATCCTCCCACCTCCCAGCTTGACAACATTTGCCCTTCCAGAGCCTTCGGAATCCCCCATGCAGAGCACCTTGGTTCAATGGCCAGTCTGTTCGCAGGAGCCCTGGAAACAGCCATGAAAGGGACATGTATTTCATCTGTGGTGGTGTTGCGCCAGGCCACCTCCACAAGCCTGGCCTCAGGGGACACTGGCCAGCAAGCGAGGCTGCGTGCGCTCCACAGGCAGCAGAGGTAAGCAGGACCACGGCATGATTCCCATTCACACAGTGCCCTGCTCCCCTAGCAGGGGCGCCCCATACCCTGTAAACAGAGGCCATTGGCAGCTCTGAGCAACACACACACACTGCAATATTGCTTGCAATCATGTTCCTCTCCTAGGGCAGAGTTTTTCTCCTAGCTCGGCCATTAGAGATTTTCCCCTGGAAATGTGGTTCACATGAAAGCCTTCCAATAAAAAATATTGCCCTATAAGAGGCAGGAATTGTGGACAGAGGTGCAGTCAGTCTACATACGTGCAAATGTATGTTCCTGCTTTCTTATTTGTGTGTACACAACAAATACAGGGATGTGCACCTCCTGTGCATGCTGGGAGAAGAACAGTCCTCCCCAGGCGTAGGCAGACACCTCCAAAGGCCCTCACAGCGTGGGTCCTGGGTGTGCCCATGCGTAGGCTGCTCACCCACCCGCTGGCTCGTTCATTCACTGGGATGGAGAATTGGAACTGGCCAAGACTATATCCACATAAACCACCGGAGCAAAAACATCTGGGGCTCGGTTTAATGGGATCCCCCAAAACTTCCCTCATGACAGTTGCACTGCAAGCACCAAATCACTTTCACAGTTGTTTTTGCAAACGAATCAAAGTCGAACCCAAGGTCTGAAAAGGACCCTGACTGTAAAAACTTGAGGGGGCTGAGCAGGGCCCTGGGTGGCTTGGCCACATGTGTGTATTCTCCTGTGTACACTCTGGCACACAATTTGGGGACCTTTGTAGGAAAAAAAAAAAAAGTGAAGACTGAATCCAGCTGCTGCGTGCCCTTGGAGCTCCCAGGAAGGAAAGCTCAGCTATGAGACAGTGTGTTTTTTCCCCTGCCGAAGCCCTTAACAACTTGATGCAAATACCCTGAGAATTGTTAAATATTCAAGATACTTAAAATCTCCACCTTAATTCCTTTTCTTTGTTAGGAAATGTAGATATGCACAAACAACTGGAAAGTTTTATAGGTGTTCAGTTACAGGCAAAGTGCTGGGCAAAGCTGGGATAAGACATAGCAGCTGGGCATCCTCCTGGATCTAAGCCTGCCTAGGGAGATAGCAGCGGATGCTTGCAGAGCAATCAGCTCTGACCGGGGTCTGCTTCCATTTAGTGGCTTCTGCCTAAGTCCGGGGTGAGGATAGGATAGGGCACTGACTGCAGAAACCCTGGAGAGGGGTGTCAACAAACACAGCAAGTTGGTGCAGGGAGGCTGCATTTTTAGGAAAGTTATCAAATGTGGAACAATCGGAGAGCAAGGTCTCCCCAGCACAGCAACGGTGTCTCACCCTGGGCTCAGCTCAGCGTCCTTCTACAGGGCTTTTCTGGCAAAGGCACAGTGCTAAGGAAAGGGAGTTCCCATTCCTGCGGCCCTGGCTTGCACTGCTGTTCATTAATCAACCTGTTCAGCCTCCCCAGGGCCACTTCTGCCTGCTAAACTTAGAAGTTGCCCAACATGTGTGTTAATAGAGCTGTGTCTCCTGCAATAGCTCAGCAGCCTAAACACCTGCCTGGCAAGCACAAAGCCGAGAGTTCGATCCCCGGCACCTCATGCCGTGCCAGCCCTGGAACCCCAGGTGCATCATGCAGTCCACTGAAACCAGGCGTGGTGGCACATGCCTGTGATGCCAGTACTGGGGAGGCTGAGGCAGGAGGAGCAGTTGGAGTCTGAGCTGTGTAGCAAGACCCTGTACCAATAAATAAAATAAAATAAACCACTTTACTGCAAAACATTTCTGCAGAAGGCAGTGTCCCCAGGCCAGTGGGCACATGCTGGACGGGAAAGGTGTAGCTGCACCTTAGGTGTCTGAAGGGCCATGGGGACACAGCTAGAGCTGCCCTGTGAGCTCCCTCATCTGCTGGGAGCAAAAGAATCCCAGGAACTCACAAAACAAAAGCCCCACACCCCACTCTCTGTCTGTCAGACTCTCTAGCAGCACTGATGGAACAATTTAAGATGAATATATTTGAAGCTCTTCGTCTTTTACCTGTGGGGAATCTGTAGAAAATTAGGGGCATGTTGAAACGTAATTATCAATTCCCCTTGGTGACAGTTCCAGGTGCTTTGCCAGTGATGGTGGAAAATGACTAATAACATCCCCATTGTACTTCTGTAGAACTTTCCAGAAGAGATCTGAGGGCTCCAAATCATTCCGGGAAAGAATAAAAATGGACAAACGCTGTTGTGGCTCTTCAATCAATTCCCTTCTCCAAAAATGACAGTGATTTATTTCGAGCGAAATCAAGTTAAAGTAAAGATAATTTGGAGCATTATTCAGACAGAAGTACATCACCAAAAGGATTTGAATGCCACCAAAGACAGCGGCAAGGGGAGAGGGGTGCTGGGCCTCGGGTTGGGTCATCTCCAGGTCTGGTCTTCCCCTCTAGCACTAGCTAGGCTCCTGAGTAAATCCTTATTTCCTGTGTGCCCGCAGGTCCTGTGTGTGAAATAACCTAAGAAGGGGACAGTCATCTCAACAGTGATGTGAAATAGCAAATGACAGATGAAGGAACAGTCTTTAAAGCGTTGTAGTTAGAAATAAGACCTCTGCTAAGCCCTGGTAGCAGGGCCCGACACACTGGACAAATTCACCTGCTCCTATATTTGCAGAGCCGGCGAGTTCAGAGTGGCCTTCGCTTTTTTTTTTTTTTTTTCACTAGTTGAAAACATCAAAAGAATCCTTCTTACGTGGCTTGGGAAACATGGAACGCAGATTGCAGCCACCGACCGTAAGGAAGGTTTTGTTGGAAGGTGGCCACGCCCACTCATTGCCTCCTCCGCAGCCGCAACAAGGACATGATAACCGCAGAGCGTGGGCCTGGAGACCTGACCCAGGGACCCTTCCCGGGGAAATTCAGCCTCGTGTTCGGAACTAAGAGGATTCCACCGCGCTTCTAAGCTGACAAGTAGATTCTTAATTAGCCACTAATAGGCCTGGTGCTCATGGCATTCCACACCCTAGGCCTGGTGCTCATGGCATTCCACGCCCGCTGTTCTCAGCCTGCAGGATCTGTGGCCACTGCCCTGTACAAGTCTTAGGCGATCCAGTGTGGTTGTTTCATCAAATTGGTGGCTGCTGAGATCTTCGTAACTGTCGGCCACATGATTTGTTGTCCTAGGCTTCCAGTGTACGCTTACTGCATGCTTAATCCAGGTTAAATATTTCAGTTAGTAGCTTGCTAAAGAACCCCAAGGGGTCCAAATCATTGTAGTTTGTAAAAAATCAGACACAGGTGTGGAAAATTCCAAGGTCAGTAACGAGAGGCAATAGGAAAGCCTCATATCTATAAATAATTACCTTCCTACTCCAGGTTCTTCTTGCTGATAATATGCCAGGCAGAGATTTTAAGTGAAAAGAGTGTCTTATTCAACAGGGAGTCCACTAAGTATAAGAAGTCTTTTTATCTTGCCAAATTCGAGGCATCAAAAGCCCAGGAAAAAAACAAAATAAAATCTCCCGCATTGCACTGTGTACACCACATCCTGTTAATTTATGTAGGCATGCCTTCTTCAAAAATTCAGTTATGATATTAAAATCTGTTTTAGGAAAGGTTTAAAACATCCTTCAGGCAACAAGCCTTGAAATATTAGGAACAACGTGAAATTCAAATCCTTGCCAGCAGTAGGGTGATTCAAGGCAGGTCATTCCAAAAGGGAAACAACAAAGCTTTCCACAGCTTCAAAACATAACCGCATGCACTGCTGGAGTAAGCTGCAGAAGGGACCCTCAGCCTGGTGGATGTTATCACCATAACAGGCAGGTCCAGAACACTCACTGGCACATCCATAGGCTTCTGTCTTGCAAGTGCTGTATTCCATGACAAAATCCTGAATGGGTGGTTTGTTATTAACTCGAGGTTTGAATTAGAATTCCCTATCTTACAGCTTGGAGCTAAACTCTGTTTACAAAACAGTATTTACACTTGACTAATTTTGCAGATCAAACTAATTAAATCAATTAAACTGGTGATTAACCAAATGAAGGCTGATTGCAAAAATTAGTGGGTTTATTTTGGAGGACTGGAAGTAAGCTAATTACGGCAGTGATTACTTGAACCTGGAGTACTCTAAATGTGGTATAAATTGAAACCTCATAGTGAATTAGACTGGGAATTCATTACAGTTTAAAGCACTGTTAATACTATTCAGTCTGCTTCTCCTTGGGGAAAATTCCCTCTCTCTGTGTTTTGTATACGGATAAACAATCATTGGAATTCTGCGCTTTTTTTTTTTTTTTTTAAGTAAAACCCAGTGAGATGAGGGACAGCCAAGGAGAGCTACTTTTAGAAGGATGCGCCCCAGTCCCTGTCACCATTTCGTGTATGCATCAAGCACAGAAGGCTCTTTGCTACAGCACAATTATTATTCAGTATGTTGGGGACACAGGTGTGGAGGGATGGGGTGGGAGGTGCAGGTGTGTGTGTGTGTGTGTATGTGCACTCACATGATTATGCACATGTGCAAGGGTTCTGGCTGCCCTTCAGGCTCCAGAGTGACAATGCTTCTGTCTAATGCTTGGACCACAGACACAGGAGCAGATAGCTACATGGCTTGAATTAGATTTTGACATTTCAGGCTGGTCCAGAGACCAAGCTACCATGTCAGTCCCTGAGAAGGAACCCTGACTCCGTGGGCTACGGATGCCAGAGCAGGTAGCCTCCCCCGGGCTGATGTGAGCAACAGCCCCTGCCCAACAGTCCTTGTTGGCTGTCTTTTCTCTGGGTCTTCTTGAACCAGTGTGCTAGCTGCAAAGCGTTCATGTCCATCTATTATACATTCTACTAATTGGTTTTTAAAGCGTATCATTTTAGCAAAATGTGAACACAGCTGAGCGTGTAGTCTATATCTTGCTGATTTAAATATCACTGAGCTTTCAGGCCTCTGTTTGTCCTTAGTTTCAGATTTATGAGCTGGTATTTACATTAAGAAGAAGAAAGACTTCAAGCTCTGTTCAAAGATATGATTAAGTCTTGGGGACCAACATGGGCTTGGTACAAAATTTTAAGTGGAAACAAGGAGCTGGCTTCCTTTCGCAGACCAACGGGAGGATAAACGTGTCTTTATTTTCAGTGTGGCATTCTCGTTAGAAATGAGGAGGCAAAGTTAATTTTCTCCGTTAATCAACGGACCTGTCTTGACATTTGGTTTCCTGCGCATTGCAGGTTCATAACAAGAAGCACCCTCTCCCCCCAGGAAACCCCACAACCTTTCGCAACCACTATTCATTGCCTTTTGATAAGTAGGACCCCCCTGTGCGCCAGGGGTTCCAGAGTGCAGATTTGAACAAATTAAGACCACAGACTGTGTCTTAATAAGGACAGAGCTCTCAGGAAAGAAAGGCGCGTTGGAAGAGTTTTCACCTGCTGGAAGAATGTTTGCATGGTTACAGAAATGGCCTTCTGTGAGGGACAGGCTGCAGGGGCTTTGATGAGATGCCTGGAGGGAGTTGAAAGGCCTCGGTTTGCAGTTTCTGTTGAAGTGCTTTGGAAGTGATTTTTTTTTCATGAGTTGGTCTTGGGGGAAGCGTTCAAGTTTCTCCTTGATGCCTGAGGACATGTTGCAAGCAGCCAACTCTCCAGTTTGAGTAGGAACTCATCCCATGGAGGCTGTGGGCAGAGACAGAGCAGGGCTGAGCCGGCAGATGGCAGAAGCCTGGCTGATAAAGGAACTACTTGGGGTGAACTCATAGCATTGGCTCCTTATTCTAAAGTTTAGTGTAGTGAAAAGATTAACAAGGGAAGAGCAGAATGTTCAGTCTGAGTGAGGTTTAATGACAGCAAGCTAGGTAGATTCTGTCAGGCTCAACGTGCAGGAGGCATTCAGCATCAAAAATTGGTCTCACAGGGATGGAGGGGTAGCTCAGCGGTAGAGCACTTGCCCAGAACATGCAAGGCTTGGATTTGATCCTGGCCCTGAGAAAGGAAATTTTACCTTATTAAAGGTCAACAGAATAATTCTATTAATTATCCATTGACCATCTGGAAAATTCCTTCCTATGAAATGTATTGAAAAGAAATGACCAAGTAATCAATTGAGAGACTCCATCCAACTGACCATTCCTCAGTGGACTTCCATTGTCCAGGACTGAAGGTTTGGGTTCTGTTTACTGACCTGTTATAGTTCTGTCTCTGAGGAACGGATAACTGTAGCACGGAAATATCGTGGCAGCCAGGCCTGTGGTAGGTAACCCTCCTAGATACATGCAGGGGCTCTCCTGTCTATAGAGGTTCATTGTTGACCTGTCCAGGAGGAGAACTGTCCAGGGCACAATACTCACAGAGACTGCCCACCACATCCATCTCTGGTTGGAGAAGCTAATGGAAGCCCAAATGATCGGACACTCAGTGATGTCAGACAGGGAGGATGGCATGATCTCTGCATCACTGGAAGGGTAGTGCTGCCAAAGGAGGCCACCTGGGGCAGTCCGTGCATCCATAGGGGCTACCAGCTGTGACTTCCAGGATTTCTACTGAAGTCTTCTGTGGTCCTTGTAAATCCTCTTCCTCTTATTACAGGATGTGCTGATGTGCTGATGCTGATTGAGCTGCCTTACTAACCACAACCCCCTCCATGACCCATCTTCTGGAAACGCATCCCAGACCATCTTGACCAAGGGTCCGACCTTCCTAAACTCAGTCTCCTGCAGTGGCCAATCGTACATACTCAATGAGCTTTTCCCAAGCTCTCCAGAAGCAGGCCCCTCATGGCCATCTCTGCATCTTCTCAGATGAGTGAAGCACCATCTGATCCATGGGTCAAGTTAGAAGTTGGCAAGCTTTTCCTATAATATTTTCAGTTCCTTTTCCTATCTGTGATGGAGAAGACAACCTGCAGGCTGTTAGAACTACTAATTTCTTTGCATCTATCTGCCTGATGGTTGCCACGGCGAAAGAGTCCAACCCTAGATGTGTGATTTCTGGGTCCTTCTTCAGAGCGTGCTCTCCTGTGGATGACCAACTCAACACTATTCTTCCCTGCTTCCTTATAAACTTGAACTTGACTTTATTTTATTTTAATTTTTTTTTTTTTTAGGGAAGGGTCTACAGGGTGTTCACGGTCTCACTACTAGATCAGACTTGTAGTGATCTGCCTGTTTATAGCCTCCCAAGAGCTGAGATTCCATGCACATGCCACCACACCCAGTGGTGTGGGGATCGAACCCCCAGCCCCTGTGCCTACTTGCAGGCACTTTAATCCACTGAGCTCAACCCACGAACTCAACTTTAGACATCTGCTCCTCAGGGGCCATGAGCACAGGGTGAAACCAAGTCTTACTCAGGGTAAACCACATCTGGCACGCTCATTTCCACACCAGTGTTGTTGAGTTCAGGGGAAGGACAATGGCTGAGTTTGAGCCGTTATAACTGGAAGAGCTCTGCTTGAGCCTTCTGGCTGTGATGCTTCTCTTGCACAATGACAGGAGGCCGGAAGGGTGCCATTGTCCTAGGAGGGAACCACACTGAAGACAAAGCTGACTTCTTGGATCTGGCAAAGGATGAAGTGTGGCGAGGCCCTGGGCACCCATGCAGCTCTGCAACACCAGCAAGCTTGCCTTTCTCAGGGTACCCTTGTGACACAACACTTTGCTTTGTGATTAAAGCACTTGACTCAGAGCCCACATTAAGAAGAGATAAAGGTACTGGGACAGTTTCTTCTCAATAGAGAGGAGTGCAGGCTTTGTCTTATGCAACCCAGAAGTTTTGATTCTTCCCATGTTGGCCCAGGATGAGTGCTAGCACTTGCATCTGCCAACTATCCTGTGTCTCCATTTCCCACCTAAGTGGTTACCTAAGTGAATCCAGGGCTCAGGGCATGCCCAAAACTATGCCACAATACACAGTGGACATGAGTCAAGGTGGCTTCACAGCTTGCTGTCACTGGGTTTCTGTTACCAGGAAGACTTTCCTGTTGAAAGTTGAATGGACACAGCCACTGTCCCCACATCTGTCTTCTGACACAATGAGTCCAGGCAAAGAATCAGTTTGTTTGGTTTAGATGCAGACTCTCACCTCCCCTGCCCCAGCTCGGAATTAACAAAGCCTACTTAAGACTTTAGCTGGGTCGCCTTTTAAGGCCCGCCCCCCTCACACTTTTGTGGTTATGGCATTGAAAGTGCTAAGCCAATTTGCATGGACTATTTAACTATTTCAGAAAGTGCTCATCCAGGAATTAAATTGTTGGCAGAGGACGTCAACCGGAAGTAGGTAAATGGCACAAGGTGGATTACAGTATGGGACTATACGGACACATCCATAGGTTAGAATGGCAAACATGTAACCAGCTAAGACATATAAAGCAACACGCATGGAAATATTTCATCATAAGAGCGTGGCCCTGCTTACACTGGCCGTTATGGAGATGCCCATCTGAGTATTCCTTGGAGGTGGGCGACGCAGGGTGGTCAGCCCAGCATCCACTAACTTGCGGTGACATGCATTACTGGGTCCTTTAACATCCTATGATTTCAGGTGTAATAACAAGCAGAGAGACACTCTCTCCTTGAGACCTTGAAAAAGCTATACATAAGCACTCAAAATGTCTCATGAAAGAGCTTTGTGGGCAGAGAAGCCAAGCAATGCCTTAGATACCTCTAAGGATGAGTCAGACTTAGACTCGGAAGCAAAGGACGCCAATATAAAACCTTCACTTAGGATAGTGACAGGAAAATGGCTCCAGGCTCTGTGATTGGGTGCTGCTGGGGGAGATGGGCTCCCAGGGAGGTCTTGCTGCTCTTAGGTGTGGGCTTCAGGGGTCTGCTTTGCAT
The DNA here is from genome assembly GCA_004027915.1 of Capromys pilorides. Classification (NCBI taxonomy): domain Eukaryota; kingdom Metazoa; phylum Chordata; class Mammalia; order Rodentia; family Capromyidae; genus Capromys; species Capromys pilorides. Next base: position 17,531 of record PVKN010004426.1, read on the forward strand.
ATGTCCATGGCAGTGCGTAGGGGTGTCTTCTGCAGCTGGACCATGTCAAGCTGTTTGAATTCTGTGTAGTACTCTAATTGTGTGTCTTTTAGCAGATGTGCCCTGCATTGCAACTGTCCCTAACAAGGGAGATGTCCCCAGCTACATATGAGTAGGAGAACAGAAGGAAGAAGAGCGTGCACTCCGGGGTCTATCAGGGGAAGGAGACATGCAGCAGATTGCTTAGTTCCATTCTTGAGCTGATTTGAAACCCAACCTTGGAGATCACCACAACCCAGGGGCAAGAGCACAGCCTGGGAAAATGATGTGAGTTTTGTTCTTCACCAGGGATGGAACCCCAGATGAGTCTCTAGGCTTTTCTGAGCTTCTGTGAGGTGCATAAGCGTATCTGTGAGGGCAGACGTGGCTCTCTAGTCCTCTCTTCCTACAATTTCTACAGCATCTTAAGGTCTTGTTCACCTGCCAGCTCTTTCCCCCTTCACACCCCAATCTGTTGGAGGTATTTAATACAAACTCACCTAACCTCTTAAGCTTCTTGACAACTGATTTCCCATTTGTTGCTCATGGGACCCAGACATGCTGACATCATTGACAACACATCATCAGGTGAGGAAACTGGGCCATGAAGAGTACCAAGGACCTGCAGGTTGGCAGGGCCAGGACCCAGCTCAGGCCCTTCTCCAACTCTGTCCATGACACACACATACACCTACAAATGCACTCACACACGCACATGTGTGCACACACCCAGGCCCCAGCTCTGGTAGCTCCCCTCCTAAGAAGGCTTGTAGAGACACTACCACTTTGGAGTTGTGGATGAGAAGATTATGTTCCAGACTTCCCATCCTAAAATAATTTTATATTTTGCAGAGAAGTTGTGAAGACACTACAGTGAGCTCCTGTACAGCTCTTGCCTGTCTTGTCCTAAGAAATAAGCATTGATATGAGGCTATTAGTTAATTAAACTACAGACTTCACTTGGGTCTTGCCTGTGGGAAATTTTCACTGCTGTATTAAAGTGGTAAATGGGCCCATGGTCTGAGACAGACACTCTTCTGGCATTTGTCAAGCAGCACCACACTCTAACATGGCCAGCAAGGGCTGCTCACTGGCCACCAAGACCAAGGCATCTGCTTGATGGTGCTCAGCCACCATAGAGAGCTCTGGGACGACAAAAACCCATGGTCACTGGGAACAGGAATAACCCAAAGCCAGAACGCTCAGAACTGTCAGCCAGATGCCAGGTGGCCCAGCAAAGCCACAGCCAGACCATGATTCTGAGGACCAGATTCTCCCCGCTGACCATCCATCACCCCTAGATGCAGTCCCTTCCTGGAAGATACTGCAGTATTATTCAAAATATGCCAACAGGGGCAGGAGATCCCAAGAGTAATTGTGAGTTATGAGGTCATGGGGACCTCATTGCAAACTATTTGCAAAACTTAATTGGGGTAATAAATAAACTAAGCATGCAAATGAGATTGAAGTCTGCAGCATGAATTAGAGGAGGCCATTAGCTTTCTTCCTGGCCTCTAATATTTGCCGAGTTGAACTGTTAATTGAGGGAGTATTAAACTCAGATATCTGAAAAATCTCACAAATGAAATCACTTGGAAGTAAAACCATGTCATACAGATCCTCTCTGGACAAAGATGTGCACTTTATTTTTTAGGACTAGGTACTTGGATACTTTTCAAAGAGAGGGTGGTCTGAGATTCCCAGCTCCATCTCCCCCTCTGCCCTGAGTGTGAATGCGTCTTGCTCGGGTACCTGGAAATGGAAGGGTCATTTCTAATAGATGGAAACAAAGACTCCTGTGAGCTGAAAAAGGTCTGTCCCCTCTTCTTTCTTTCTTTCTTTCTTTCTTTCTTTCTTTCTTTCTTTCTTTCTTTCATCTCCTTTTTATAAGACCCAAATGTTCAAAATGACTTTTCTCCTTCCACTACCTAGAGAACAACTAAAGGGGCCTCTTGGAAATAAATATAAATATGAAAAAATAAGAGAAGCTGAGTGTTCAAACACCACATCTAATCATCCAGCCTAAGTCAAGTCTTACAGTGGCTTTTTTTTTAAGCAGTTGATCGAATGAATACAAATGCCTCTCTGTTGTCACTTGGGACGCCACTTGATATATCCCATTTTCTAGACTCTAATTATTCCATTTGTAGACATGAATGCCATTTAGATGTGAGCTAATTCAGCATGGTAACTCAATTATATTTGTACCGACTTGGATTTATTAAGCATCAATGGGTCTCGGTGAGACCAGAGGGACCGTGGGTGATTCATCCCCAAGTTTTCCTGACACGGCCTCTCAGGAGCTCAATTACACGTGCCAGCCACAAGCTTGTTTTTTAGCTGGACTATTTCGCAATTAAAATAAAAAAGATTCCTGTGTTCCTCGGTGCACATGGCCCAGCAGAAAGGGAAGGCTGGCGATGTGGCCTGCAGTCTTCCTTCATTTTCTCTATCGTCTCCACAAAGTAAGGCTTCTCTGGGCACTGGGCTTGGGCCATCTGTGCAGCGGACCCGGTCCTGGACCCATGTGTATGGCAAAGGCCACGGAGCCCCTGTGGCAGAGGCCATGGAGCCCCACAGCTTGCCGCTCCTTCAGGGCACTCAGCAAATGTTGATGAAGCAAGAGCCTCATCTGCGTCTTCATCCTGAGGGCAGAACCCTGACGGAACCTCAGAACGGTAAAAGTAGAACCTTGATGGGGGAGGAAATGACGCTAACCGTGTTTTCAGCCTCGAAAGGTGACCTATGTGGAGAAAATGGTAAAAGGGAATTGAGCCAGGACTGAGCCAACAGAGAGTGTATAAAAATCACTCTTAGCAAAGAAGCTGCATCACTGTCCCCAAGTCAGGAGCACAGGCTCCTGTGGTGACGCCCAGGCCTGGCATCTAGCCGCCTCCCCGCCCTCTCTGCTTCCCCATGGGGTGTTTGATTATCAAGCGTTCTCTGGCTCTCAGCCGAGGACCTCGGACAGGGGGCCTCGTCGAAATAGTGCATGAATTAATGCAACAGTGTAGTCAATATGAACCCACTTGGCCCCCAATGGGACACTTTGGCAATGGCCTCTTGTCACTCTCCTAAATAAACTCTTGGTCAAAAAGATGCTATGCTTGTTTTTTTTTTTTTTTTTTTTTTTTTTAAAAAAAAAGACTTCGATGAGGGTGATATAAAGGAGAGATGGAGAGATTCATTTTTGTTATATCACTCAGCACTCTCTCTGAACTTAATACAGATTTCTATAGAGATAGATCGCTCTGCAGCACAGTTAGTAGTGGCCCACTGGTTGTAGCAAGCAGTAAGTATTCAGTAGTAGTAGTAGCCAGGTGTGGTATGCACACCTGTAATCCCAGCACTTGGGAGGCTGAGGCAGGAGGGTCGCCACAAGTTCAAGGCCAGCCTGAGCTACATAGTGAGCTCAAGGTCAGGCTGGCCTACAAAATGAAACCCTATCTAAAAAAAAAAAATAGTAGTAATAGGAGTCGCAGAGATAATACTTGGTCAAACATTTTAAGTAATATTTTCTCTGCATATCATTTTCAAAGTGCTCTGCATATAATTCATGTCACTGAAGCCTGTGACACCTTTGCACGTGAGACATTTCTCTTTTAATGCTGAGGACCCTGGGCCCCCATGGGTGTGTCCCCTTCTCATAGTCTGCACCTGAATAGCAGCTAGGCTGGCATTTCAACTTCTTCTGTCCCTTCCCATTCCATGCTTTTAGTAGAACAGAAAAACTATGGGCTTTAAATCAGAAAACATTGTCTTGAATAGGGCTGGTGACAGTGGATATCCTTATGTTATTCACGGTTTTATAGTGAACTCTTTCAGTTTTTGTCCATTTAGTATGGTGTTGGCTGGTTTGTCAAACTACCCTATTTATTTATTTATTTATTTTATTTTTTGCAGTACCAGGGATTGAACTCAGGACCCTGTGCTTGCCAGGAAAGCACTTATTTCACTGCGCTATCTCCCTGACCCCTTGGCTGGTTTGTCATAGGTGGTTTTTATCAGATTGAGGCAAAGATCATCTATTCCAACTGTTTGTAGGGTTTCATTTTTATCATGCATGAGTGTTAGGCTTTGCCGAAAGCTTTCCTGTGCCTATGGAGATGCTTATGTGATTTTTGCTTTAGGCTCTGCTGATCTGTGTGCTACATTTATGGCTGTGCATATGGTGGATCACCCCCCCATCCCTGGGATGAGTCCTACTTGGCCGTGTGCATGACCTTCTTGATTATTTATTGTATTCTCCTTGCCAGTATCTTGCAAGGATTTTTGCAGCCATGTTCATTAGGGAGACAGGCCTGCAGTTTTCTTTTTTGGTTGGGTCCATCTCTGATTTTGGCATCAGGGTAATACTTGCCTTCAATGATATCTACTGTCATGTTTATAGTAACACAGTTTGTAAGAGCTAAATCTAGGAAATACCCCAAGTGTCCACCAACCAAGGAATAAAAAGATGCGTTTTTTTATACAATGGAGCACTACTCAGCCATAAAGAAGAATAAAGTGGAGACAGATATAGATAAATCAGTGCACCTTGAGACCATACTTCTCAGTGAAATAAATCAGACTCACGTGTGTAAATACTGCATCATCTCCCTGGTGTGAAAACCTGAAAGAGTAAATAAGAACCAAAATATAGAGATTGTAAAATGAGAAGAAATTGTTCAAAAAGAAGAAGTAGGGGGGCCGGCAAGATGGTTCAGTGGTCTAAGGCGCCTGCTTGGGAGGGCTCAGGCAACTGCGGGGACTGCAGTTCAATCCCCGGCACCACATGCTGCGCCAGCGCCACCACCAGGGCAGGCTGAGCCAGCCACAAAATGAATAAAAAAAGAAACAAACAAACACAACAAGCAAACAAATAAATAAATAAATAAAATTTAAAAAAAAAAGAAGAAGTAGGGTAGCCAAAGGGGGAAAGGAAGAAAGGGAAAAGGAAAAAAATGATTAAAACAGGACGAAATGGAAACAAAGGTTTGTAAATAGGGAGGGGAGAGGGAAATGGGAAAAGGGGAATCAAAGTATATTGAGTGCAGGTATGGATTCCATCAGACGCACGTGATTGTTATGTACATCTAAACCGTACTGATGCCCTTGAAACAAAAACCTCTCCATCTTTATACGAAGTCATCACAGGGCAGATGGGTGTGCACAGCCCCCACAGGTGTGCGCGTTGGTGAAGAGGGCACAGCTACCCTCCGGCTCCTACAGATGCAGCCAGGCAGCGCAGCGAGGCGGGGTCCCATCACTCCGCAGGACTCCACCCCCAAGCGACCCCACTGGCCCCCCCGCCCCGCCTGCACCTCGCACCCAGCCCCTCTCTCCTAGTATAAGTTGCATCCAACCTTCACTGGAGGAATGGGTAGATAAGTTGCACCCTAAAATATCTCTCACCTTGTTTTGATTTCTAGGGAAGCAAAGCAGGTGAGTGGTGAGTAAGAGAATGTGGTTTTCCAGGAATCGGCAGCACGCATGGAGCCCTGGGCAGGCTTCGGGGATGGATTGCTCTGGGTGAAGGGGGAAAAAAACGGTTTAACTATCTTAAGGGCCGGCCAAATAGCTCAGCGGATTAAAGCACCTGCAAAAGGCGCAGGGGCCAGAGGTTTGATCCCTGGACCTGCAATGCTGTTCCTCTCCTCTCCTCCCCCCCATCCCCACCCCCGCCCTGAACCAGCAATTGAGACTGGGCATGGTGGCGCACGCCTGTAAGCCCAGCTCTTGGGAAGCTGTAAATAGGCGGATGAGTCTGATGTAGTAGTGAGACCCTGAATACCCTGTAGACCTTTCTCTAAAATATATTTTTAAAAAAAGGTTTAGCCATTTCTGGATGAGGGTTTCCTCTGGCAGGCAGAGCCTCAGCTGGAAAGCTGAGCGCAGAAGCACAGATCAGCCGGGCAGCGCCACTGCGTCTGGACCCCAAGGTTCTCCTCAGGACGCCTGATGTTGTCCTGGACGAATCTGAAGCCACGTGTCCAAGGAGACAGGCACGTTACCAGAGCAAGGTCAGCTCAGTTCTTGAATTTCAAACATTGTGCTTCAATTTATGAGGCCAATGGTCTTCTAAAGCTCGTTCTGATCTGGCCTGTCAGATCTGTGTAAAGTAGCATCACAGCAGGGCGGAGTAGAAGCAGAGGCATTGTCTTTTCTTAACTGCAAAATGGGAATAATTTTACAGATTTCAGAAAAATTACTGAAGATTATCCTTGAAAAGAAATATAAAATCAATTTGCAGAGAGAGAGAGAGAGAGAGAGAGAGAGAGAGAGAATTTTCTTAATGTGTAGTTTTCTTCCTTTCGTTATTTTAGAAGAGACGAGACCAGTGGCCATTCTTGGTCTGAGCTGGATGTGATTCCAAGCTCTCAGCCCTGAACTGTTCCCTGAGACTTCTGCCTTAGAGAGTTTGGAGCAGGCGGGACACACAGGGCAGGATCCAAGCCACCAGAGAGGAAGAAATCCACCCGAGTGAGTCTGGGCCTAAACTCAGGACGAAGGTGAGGACTCCTCTTTTTGCTTCTGGAGCGACTCCCTGGCTTGCTTCCAATTGCCAGGGGCAGTGGGGATTACGCTGAGAAGAAGTCCCTGAAGGAGAGAGGCCAGGAGTTATCTGACTGCCTCTGCACTGATGGACATAAGCACAGCTGGCTCCAATCCCACAGCATCCTCAGCAACGAGCCAATGCCGCCTGGCCTAGGTCACTCCAGGAAGCAGGCCTGCGCTAGCAAAGGGTGCATCAGGAGCTCAGGCCTGGGCATCCGTGACGCCAGGCCTCCACCAGCCCACTCTGCCCCAGAGCCCAGGGCTGCTCTGCCACCCCTGGCTAGACACTCCCATCTCCTCCAGCCTAATTTCTTAATCTCTGCCCGTAGACATCCCCTCAGCTCTATCAGAGTCACTGAATAAAATAAAACATGCAGAAACATTTCATAAATCATGCAACCTCCTGTGGATTTTCAAGGGACATAGCCCCATCATGTGCTATCTTTTAAAAAACACTCTACAGGTATTGAATGCCATATTTTATGGCGTGTCACAGTGTGGTTTGGCCTGCAATAGGGTCTGAGAAGTCCTGAGAAGTATTTCACACACTGTTTGGCCATGTCATTTGCCTTTCGGTTAATCCCTGATGTCACTTTGTGCCAGGGTCAGCTTTAAAGGGAAACTAGGAGAGATTGGTCCTGCTGGAGATGTCACAGGCAGGCGTGCTGGCAGCACTGAAGGGACTCGGGCAGGGGAAGTGGCAGTAGCATTCCTGAGGTCCCTTCCCCATTGTCGCTTTGCCTGGGACAGAGATTCATAGCTTTGATGGTCCTAACAATCCCCCACAGAAGTTACTCAAAATACTAACTTCAGGCCTTTACCCCCTCCAAGGTCCCTACATGCCCAGGTGCCACCCAGAATTGCTTGGCACGAGTGTGCGGGGTGTCTTAGGGTCATATCTTGAGAAACAAGGTCAACAGGACAGCACGCCTCACGCAGTGCTCAATCTTCATGGCTTATCCAAATCACACTGGTGTTTCTTCATAATCAGATGCCTGAGTTCTACCCGGCGATGCTGAGGTGGCCCTCTGGCATTGCCAGTGTGTCCCAGAGCAACCTTCCCAGGCCTCTGTGGTGCACAGAGAGGAGCAGGGATCCCTGTAGCCACTGAATTGGTTGCTTGGGCTTGGAGTGGGGCTGGAGGCTCTGTGTTTCCGGGAAGCTCTCCGATCCATGAATGGCACTGCAGGCAGGGAGACCCCAGAGCTGGGCGCTGAGTGTGTTCAGCTTATACATTTTCAGGCTGTGTCCTCAAGGCCTTACATGCTGTTAGGCAGGCAGGAAGGGGACTCCCTGCTGGGCTCTGTCCTCACTGACCTTTCTCTTGTCTTTCTGGGATGGGCAGAGCTCCTCTCAAGAAGGTAAAGACCCCTGTGGGCTGAGCTGGACTCCTCAGGGACACACCCCCATTCACCAGCACTCACGGGCCACAATCTATGCCAGGCTTCAGAACCACATGGACACGTGAGGTGAGGTGCCTTGGGTTCCACCGAGGGTGATCCACTGGCCTGGCCTGCCGGACAGCCTGCTTTGCAATTGGAGAAGTCGGACCTGCAGGCCAAGAACCACAACACAAGATGTGAGACCAACGAATGTGGCTGGGGGCTCAGGAGGGGCAGGCCAGAGGAAGCTGGACTTGAGGCTGCACCCGTGTTTGCCCGTCTGGGAGAGCTGGCTGAAGCCAGGCCACTTGTGTGGGTGTGCTGGAAGCTGCTAGCTCTCTTGGGCTGTCCTGCTGGAGAAGCTTGTCATGCTGGCTTTCCTGGTGAACTTTGGAGGTGCTCTGGTCCTCATCTTGAGCATCGCTTCCTGGCTCCGAAGGGGAAGATGGTGCCCTGCTCAGCCTCATGGAGAAGCTTGTTACATTGGCTTTCCTGATGGGAATGCGGCTTTCCTCACTCCTGAAGGAACTCACTGTTGCTGAGGAGGGATTTGGGGGAGCTCTGGTGCTTACCTTGAGTGTTGCTTCCTGGCTCCGAAGGGGAAAATGGTGCCCTGCTCAGCCTCATGGAGAAGCTTGTTGCATTGGCTCTCCTGATGGGAGCTCAGCTTTCCTCATGGTTGGAGGAGCTCTGGACCTCTCTGTTGCTGAGCATGGCTGTGGTACCTCTCGGGGAGCTCTGGTGTTTACCTTGAGTGCTGCTTCCTGACTCCAGTTCAGATCCCCCAGCCTGCTGGCACTGGTCCTTCATCCTGCTGGCACAGACTTTCTAGCTTCCACCATTGAACTTTGGGCCTTCCCAGCACAGATCCGTGAAACAGGCCTGCATGAGACCCTGTGGTGGACCCCAGGCCTCCAGTTGGACTTGTGGGGGGCATTGTTATGAGCTCTAGGCCCTCAGCTGGATTCCTTAGTGTTTAGTGTGTTGATAGGTTTCCTGCACTTGTTATATATAATTCTTTGAGTGATTCATTATAAAACATTATAAAATGTGTCCTGTATTTTATTGTTTCCTTTGGAAAAAAACAAAAACTAAACCATGACAGAGCCAGAACCTAGCTAAGAGGCATCCCATGGCCCCAGAAGTGACAAAGACATTCTGTCACCCCAGCAATGGCTCAGAGAACTCCCCAAGGACCGCTATGGCACTGCCTCTGTCTCATTCTTAGCCTGGAGACACAGGACCCAGAGTCCACAGGAAGAGTTGTTTGGCTTAACTCATGGTGTCAGCCCACCATCTCTGCCTCCCACAGAGAAGTGTCAGGGCGGAAGGGTCTAGCAGAGGCACTTGCTCACATTGTGGGGGCCAGGAAGCAGTGTGCAAAGGGAGGGACAGGATGGGGAGAGAAACCCTCCTGGTCACACCTCCAGTGGCCCACCTCTTCATACCTACCAGGGTCTCCCCTCAGCAGTGCCTCCATCTCTGAGCTCATCCATGTGAGTAATCTACAGATGACCACAGCGCCCCCCATTCTAAGCTCCTTCTGAAAGCTCCACTGCGGAACACACGAGGCTTTGAGGGACACAAATCAAGACTAGAAGGCTTTGTAACTGTCTGGCCAGAGCCTGTCCCATTCCTCAGGGCACTGAGATGCAGAGAAGGGGCTTCCTTGGGACAGTGTTGAGTGCAGGAGCCACATGAGGGCCCCGTTCCTGTCTCCTCTCTTGACCGTGTACCCATTGCAAGGGGGTGACAAATGTCCTCATCTCGAAAGTGGATCAGAGCACAGTGAAACCCCGGAGAAGGCGCTGCACTTCAAGGGTACAGCAGCTTGTAATGATCAGATTCATCACTGGTTCACCTCAAAGGCTTGGTGTTTGGGCATCGCTGCCTTCCAGGGGTTCAGAGAGATCAGTTTGGTGAACCCCACTCATGGGAGAGGATTCCAGCTGAGTCCTGCATCTCACCAGTATATTTTCCTGGAATATAGAGAAAACCCTTGGAGAAAGCAGAAATTGGCTTAATTTGGGGGGCATTATCTCTATTGTTCTAGCTCTCTGCCCTGAATCTTTCAGAAGAGGATCCCAAAGAGCGTGTTTACTGGTGAGTGTACTCTAGTGCTCATTAGAATTTCTGAGCTTTCACTCTGGAAGGTCCAACAGGCTTACGGTGAGGCTTCTGAAGTGTTGAGTGTAAATTTAAGCCCACAAGATATTCTCCAACCAAGTGTGTGACATATTTTCAAGTAATGGCAGGAAGAATTATGTAAGTGGATGCTTTATGGGGACACACACTGAGATTCACAGGCTATGGGTTTCTGAATTGTGCAAAGAGAAGAGAGATGTGAGAGGGATGAGGGAGGAGGAGGGAAACGGAAGAGGGGGAGGGAGAGGGAGAGAGAGACAGGGCAGGAGGAGGGAGAGAGATGTACACGGAGGGGGAGGGAAATAAGAGGGGGAGGGGAGGGGAGGGAGAAGAAGGATGGGAAGGGCAGAAGAGGAGAAGGAAGAGGGAGAGGGAGACTAGGTTTGTGTTGAGACTACCCATGAGCCCAAGCAAATACCACACCCTCTCTGCTCCACTGAGATCTGGTGGAATGTCTTATGCTTGTAAATTTTAAGCAAAGGGTTTTTTTGAATCAAGATTCAGAGGAAGATTTTAAAGGGCAGAAACCTGCTGGAATGCAAAACAGAAGCGAAGGCCTCAGAGCGGGAAGCGTCCCTGGATCCTAGGAGCTTGCTGGGGCTGCGTAGCAGCAGCAAAGGCTCTGCATCTGCCAGGGTGCCAGCTCCCTTCCCACCTCCCCACACTCAGGGTCTGGCTGGCCGATGCCCGCAACACGGTAGCTCAGCCCTCCCTGCCAGATGGTGGGGTCCCCAGGCCACACACCCTGTAGAGCGAACACTGCCTAAAACCTCAGGCTCCTGGCAGGACCATGCTGACTTCCTGCTCTGGATTTGAACTCCGAGCCCAGAAGGAGCAAAGCCCCACCAGGGACAAAACTAGAGTCTGTCTCCCTGCCTTGGCCCTGATCAGGGGCTGCAGGCCACCAAACTGCCACCTTGTGGCATCTCAGCCCCCACCTTCTGCACTCTCAGCTGCACCCTGGAGGGGCTTCCTGGCCACACAGCTGCCCTCTTCTGGATGGGGGTGCCAGCTGCAGCCTAAAATAAGGCTGTCCCCCATGCACCCTTTGTCCCAGGAACCACCCTGCAGTCTTAGCACATCCCCTGCATGACACTGTGTGGATTAAAACCTTCCTTGGAGAACTTCAGCAGTGATTGTTGCAATTGCCATCCAGTGATGAAGGCTCTATTATGACTCGTGTCCCCTTAACCAAGACAGGATCTCTTTGTTTTACTCCCTGCACACTGCTGGGACCAGGCTCAAACTTGAGATCCTCCTACCTTGGCCTCCCAGAGACCTGTATTTACAGGCATGAGTCATCACTTCCCACCTCCTAGGCGCTGCTTACAAAAGCAGAGAGACTTATTCTTCAAGGTATGGAGTGCCCTTGGCCCAAGCCAGAAAGCATTTTAAGGATTCCAAGATCGTCAGCATTGCCTGGACCTTTCCAGCAGTTTGGCCTAAAGGAAGGACCCAAGGAAGAGGGGACGCTTATTACCACACCACCCCTGCCAGTGGGGAGCAGGGCCACCTGGGTCCTCAGTAAACGAGAGAGCATGTAGACGGTGACAAAGTCTGTCAAACATTATGTGACCATCACAGACAGTGTCCCCAAGGCTATAAGGAAGCAGGCAGGTGCTTTTGTTCTAGTGACAAAAGGACAAAGGGCAGGGATCATAAGTGAACAGCTTTATGAAAGAAGCGTGAATTCTGACAGGGCTTCATGGAGGAGCAGAGCGATTCAGGAGGCCGGCGTGAAGCTCCAAGTCTGGATTCTCTTTGTGCAGGAATGCGATGTGGAGAGCAGCCGGGGAGGTGAGCCGAGGGGACCTCCTTTCTGGGTCCTCAGGAGAACAACCGGGTCCTCTAGGCCACCTGGGGAGGATCCAGGAGGAAGCATGCAGGGGCCAGTGCCCACCAGTGGACAGGGTCCTTTCAGGTCAGGTGGTAGTCGGCCGGAGGACAGGCGCTGTGCAGCCGTAGGCACTGGGCGGAGCCTGGAGATGGGCGTGTGAAGCCAGCATCTCCCTCTTGGCTGAGGGCAGTAAACTGGCTCATTCATCTCTCCCCTTCCTTGAGGTCTCCACTGTCAGAGCCACAGAAGTGTCCCCAGGATGGTGTCTCCTATACAGGACCCATGAGTCCAAGCTGGCTGGGCTCGCAGTCACCAGCTGCTAAAGACAGCAGCAAGGGAGGAGTTTCTGTCCTCAAGATTCCCAGGAGCACCTGCTTCCGGGAGAGGGTATGTCAGGGAGGGGCCATGACAGAGGAGCCAGCAGGTAGGACACAAGGCCGCCATGCTGCGCACAGAGAAACAAGTCCACGTGGGAAGAAGCCACGACATAAAGCCGCACTGAGAAGGCGGTGGAGCAGGCCTGTGGTGGGCCTCTTCTCTTCTTTTTTACTGAGCTGTGAAATTGCCATAGTGCCTTTAAAAATAAACACAGATTGGAAAATAGCTCCATTTGACGGCAGAGAAATTTTTCTTTGTTTCTAGTGTTAACTTTCTTACTGATGTGCAGTGAGATGCAGTTACGATAGGCAGTCCCAGGCGCTGTCTTAATCTCTAGCTCCATTTCACTACAGACCTGCATTTTCTCCCCACCAACTTATCAAACTGCTTTGTAGAAAGAAAAGAGGAATTTGTTCCCAAATCTTCCATTCTTTCTGGTTATTTCATTCATGTTTTGCAATGTTAGATGAATAAAGAAAATATTAACACTCTTCTGTACCTCTGTTCTCACCCAGATCTCCAGGGTTTAAAACACATCCCCTCCTGCCCTTCCTCCATCCTCAGGCAAAAAAAAAAAAGGTGCCTTTTCAAATTTAAAAAAAAAATTATATAGTTCACACATTCTGACACTTTTGCTCTCTTAAGAATACACATGTCAAAGGGCCAGCCAAATAGCCCAGCAAATTAAAGCACCTGCAAGCAGGCACAGGGGCCTGGGTTCTGGTCCTCAGGCTTATGGTGCCAGCCCCACCCCCAGGGAACACTGAGATGGCAATTGAGACTGGGCATGGTGGTGTGTGCCTGTAATCCCAGCACTTGGGGAACTAGAAACAGGCAGATCACTATGAGTTCAATCTAATAGTGAGACCCTGAACATCCTGTAGACCCTTCCCTAAAAAATACAAAAAAAAAAAAAAAAACATATGCAAAACACGCGGTACAAAGACAAGGTGGCCCCACACTCACAGAGCCACTCCACAAGGTTTGGTCCAAGCTTGCGCCCTAAAGTCTGAGCACTTGGCTGGCAAAGCATTGGCAAATTTGTAGAGAACGCCAGGGGAGCTGTCCAAGGTCCCGGCAAAAAGTTTAGCACTAAGAAGCACAGGATTTTTATCTTTTTTTTAAAAAAAAAAAAAAATATTTCGTGAGGCCCAGAAACCGGACTAGAGAGCATGGAGATAGGAGCTCTCAGCCTGTGGTCGCACACTATTGCAGCTTCTACCCTGACCAGAACCCAGCCCCGGAATCTGCTGTGGAACCCTGCAGCAAAATTCCCTGCAGACAGCCTGGGAGTCAGACACTCCCAGCTAATCCAAGAGCTAAACATCTTGCCAGAGAAGCACAGTGGGCTCATTTCCATGAGCTGCAGCAGGAAGAAGCTGAGCACAGCAGCCAGACCCAACCAGGTGCATCTGGACAGGATCAAACTTGGTAGATCTGGACCCAAATTTCAGTAGGCACTAATGGCATAACTTCACCAAAGTTCTACACCAAAGGTCAGAGGACAGTGCTATACAAAATGACAAAGAGTAGGAGCAAGATGCAATCTCAGGCCCTGAGCCCACCCAGAACAAATTCAGGAGACAGTAGCATAGAATAAAATGGGAATCACACAGCTGAAGTTTCTGAATTAATAGCATCCAAAGTAAAGAAACAAATGCAGAAACATATAGAGGAACTCGGATCAGAAATAACCTCTGAATTAAAAAAGGAAATCTATGAATTAATAGTGTTCTGAAGTAAAGGAACAACTGAAGAAAGGTAGAGAGGAAACCAGAAATGAAATAATCTCTGAAGTAGAAAAAGAAAGGATAACTATAATGATATACTTAATAACTGCTCCTAAAGAAGACATTGATGACAAATTACAGGAGAATAGAAAAATGATGGAATCTTTGAATGAGCAATATAGGAAAGAAATAGATTGCAGGAAGCAACTTCAAAGAGATATACAAGAAAATAAAATCTCAGTCACAAGCTGGCAACACCATATGAACAGAAGTGAAGATAGAGTTTCAGATCTTGAAGACACAGTTAAAGCTAGTGAAAAGGTAAGAAAAGATCTCTTAATCACAAATAGGATACAGAAAAAAATAATTCAGTATCTGCAAGATGATGCAAAGATGAACAACATGAGACAAATAGGCATCAATGAGAAAGGAGTCGATACAAATGATAAAAAAGAATATGGGCAGAAGTAATAGCAGAAAACTTTGCAAATATGGGAAAATAATCTGGCATTCAGGTAACTGAAGAATACAGAACTCTGAATAATAGCAACCTAACTAAAACCACACTCAGACATATAATAGTCAAGATCCAGAAATCCAGCAGAAGAACAATTTACCAAAAGCTGCTAGAGAAAAGAAACAGATCACATTTAAAGGAAAACCCATCAGAATAATGGCAGATTTCTCCTCACAAACCATGAAGTCGAGAAGAGCATGGAACAGAGTGCTTCAAGTCCTCCATGAAGACAAATTCGAGCACAAAGTGCTATAATCTGAAAAACTCTCAAGTATGAGGAAGAAGTGAAATACTTCCATTACAAAGAACAACTAAAGAATTTCATGATGTCAAAGCCAACCCTACACACACTACTAAAAAATATTTTAGAGAGGGACCAAAATGACCCAAATTCCATGAATGAGAACAGAAAGAACCCAACAAATAGGGCAGCCAACTAAACATGGGAGAAAGAGAGGTAAACAATAGTAGGTAAAAAGCAAGTCAACCATAAGTCAATCCATTTCAATTATAACCATCAGTGTAAATGGGCTTCATTCTCCAATTAAAAGAAATAGACTGGCACAATGGATTAGAAAGGAAAATCCTCAATATTCTGTATAAAAGAAACACACTTAACTCATTAAGAAATTCGTAGGTTGAAAGTCAAAGGATGGAAAACAATACTACATGCCCCAGCACCTCAGAAAAAAGCAGGGACAGCAATCCTGTTTGCAGATAGTCTGAACTTCAAACCAAGATTGACCAAACAAAATAAAGAAGGCCACTACATACTAGTTAGGGAGAAAATTCAAGATAAAGAGGTAACACTCATAAATATGTACATACCCAACATGGAAGCACTCAGCTATATAAGACCAATCTTAATGGACATGAAAAATCTAATATCCAATACCACAATCTTAACAGGAGACCATAACCCCTTTATCCCAAACAGATAGATCAACCAGAAAAACATTAGCAAGGTAGCAGATCTGAACCAGAACTTAGAAAAACTGGATTTAGTGGACATATACAGAGTGCTCCACCCAACCACTTCTGAATGCACATTTTTTTTCAGCTGCACACAGGACATTTTCTAAAATAGACCACATATTAGTCCATAGGCCATGCTTACGTATTTGCAAGAAAACAGAAATTATCCCATACATATTATCTGACCACAGTGCAATGAAACTGTGGAAATAAATGACAAAAGAATCCACAAGAACCTCCAGAAATAAATGGAAATTAAACAACACCCTCCTCAGCAACCAGTGGGTTACAGATGAAGTTAAATAGGAAATTAAACAATATTAACAATTTAATGAAAATTCAAACACAACCTACTGGCATTTATGGGATGCAATGAAAGAAGTTTTTAGAGGGAAATTTATAGCTCTTAATTCACACATTGAGAAAACACAATGGGAACAAATAAATACTCTACTGCTACACCTAAATCATCTAGAAAAGGAAGAGCAAACCAAACACAAAGCCCAAAGGCAGGAGGAA
>PVKN010004427.1:0-33556 GCA_004027915.1 Capromys pilorides
ACCCCTCCCTCCTTCCCTCCCTCTCTCCCTCCCTCCCTGCCTCCCTCCCTCCCTGCCTCCCTCCCTCCATGCTCAGAGCTGCGGCTGGAGTCCAGCGAGCCAGTGAGCCAGCAAGCGCACCGCGTCGCCCACCGCTGCTGCTGCCGGTTCGCGGAGCGTGGGGAGCACTCGCCGCAGCCCTCGCTCGCTGCAGAGGGTCCAGCTCCACGCTGCTGGCCAGGCCGCCCCGTGCCTGGGCCGTTCCGTCCTTGGCACGGATCGTTGCCCGCCGGGCGCCCTCCGCAGCGACAGCGTCCGCTATAGCCGAGGCCGCGGTGGCGGCTGTGCCCATGCCCGGGTAAGTGGTGCCCAGGGCGCACGGGGGCAGGCGAGGTGGGCGCGGGCGCTGGCGGGGGAGGAAGGGCGGCCCAGCAAGTGGTGCGGCGGCAGGTGGGGGGACGCAGGTCCCCTCCCGAGGCACCTGCGCCCAACGCCGGGCCTGCGTGTCCTTGCGGCACCGTGGCCGCGCGTCACCCCGGGGCCCCGGGGCCGGCGGGCAGCGCCCCGCATCCCGCGCGCACGCGCATCCGTGTCTGGGGACCAAGGCCGCCGCCGGGGGCTGCCGCGGGGGCTTAGGGCAGGCACAGCCCGGGCGCCAGGCCTGGGCCGAGAGTCGCCTGTGTGCACGCACCTTCCCAGCGCCTGCCGGCACCCCTCCCCCTGCGCCCTTGCACTGTGTCATCCTTCTTCGCCTCACACGTTCCCACACTGTCCCCTGCACGCCCACATAGTTGCCCGCCGAGCCCACTGCCCGCAGGGACCCAGCGCCGTGTCTACACTTAGGGCTCCATCGTCCGGGAACCGCTCTGCCCCTCCTCACCTGTGTGACCTTGGCCAGCGGGCTTCTGCTGTAGGGGCCTGGGGCTCCCAGGGGTGGAAACACCCGCACACAGGTTCTGGCCCTGGAGCCTGGGCCTCTCGCTCCCCTCTCTGAGACCTGGCCCCTGCCTTCCCGGGGCACTTCAGGCTGGAGTGCAGGGCAGGGGCCAGGGCTGGGCAGAATGTTTGGGGCCGGGGTCTTGGGGAACCAGGGGAGCATTCCAGTCCAGGGCAGGGCAGGGGCCACAGTTCCCTGCACTAGGTGCTGGCCACTTCCCAGGGCTGGACCAGAGTGAGGGGACTGTGTCTCCCAGGCAAGGCTTCAAGGTGCTGACCTAAAGCGGGTCCCTGCCCACGGTGGTGTCAAAGCCACCCTGGTCCTGTCTGGCCTCATCCCAGTCTCCCCTGGCTCATTACCAAGGACTTGAGCACCACCCGAGCAGGTGCCCCCTGCTTGTTCCTCCTCTACTCACCCCTAGCTCCATACCTTCATCCCCGGCCATCGCCCCTCTCCAGCCCATGAGCTTCTGAAAGGAGCAACCAGCATAGGCTGCTTGAGTGCCCAGCGCGGGCCTGGCAGAGTGGGCATTCGGTTTCTGGGTGGTGCATTCATGACCTTGACCTCATAGAATCTGCAGACTCACCCGAACAGAGCAGCGAGGCCTGGATTTTTCTGTCCCCATTTTTCAGATGGGATCATCGAGGCCCCAAGAAGGCAAGGAATGCAGTGTTACTCTAAGTGTAGGTAGAGTCCCCTTCAGGGTGAGCACTTGGCCGGGATCGTGCTGTGTGTATGCGGGGGTCTTCCTAATAGTTGTTCTAATAAGGCTTCTAAGCGTGTCCTGGACTCTGGCATCTGAGGCTGGCAGCAGCCACACAGGTGAGCTGCTGCCTCCATTGTCTTCTTTCACACATAAAGGAACAGAGGCCTCAGGTCTTGAAGAAAGAAGCCAAGGGGACCAGGCCTAGCGGAGCACCCTGGTCTCGGCCCGTGCGGCCTGCAGCAAAGAGCTAGAAGACCAGCTGGCAGGGGCTGGGCAGTTGTGGTCCCAGCCCGTTGCTTATCCGCTGCCTCACCTCGAGCGGGGGGAGCTCAAGGACACAGCCATCTCCCTCCATCAGCCCAGCCCGGTGCATGCCCAGCACTGCCAGGTGGTTGGAGTGAGGGACATGCATGCTCTGGCACAGAAGGGGGTGAGGCAGGCAGATGGAAGTGGGGTGGCGTGGGAGGGGGCGCTGTACAGAGCCAGCAGGAGAGCCAGGCCTATGGGGAAGGAAGCCCCCTAGCAGCAAAGAGCATGCCGGGAGAGCACCCACAGCAGGTCCCTGGGGACAATGACAGACAGAGGAGACTTGGAGAGGCGCCTCAGGCTCCAGCGACAGGAGCTCTGGGCTTTTGTGCCAGCTCTGCGCCCGATGGCCTTTGCGACCTTGGCCAAGTCCCTTCCCTTCTCCAGATCTGGAGTGGCTGGGGGTGTACCGTGCGGGTTCTGAGCTGACATTTCAGGATTGGGAGCTGGGGAGGTTGAATCATTCCTGAGCTAGCAGTAGGAGAGGCCAGGCCTGTGAGTCAGGGATGCTGTTCCCTAGTGGCCGCAGAGGCAGCCTCGGGGCACGGGGACAGCTTCTGAGCCCCCTTAGAGCAGGACATGTGGGAGCTCAGTGTCCTGGAACCCCTAGCCCCCTCCTCTGTCACCTCGGAGAGCTGAAGACATCTGTACCCCTCTGATTTTAAACCGATGGCTCGTGGGTGTCACCATCAGAGGTTCCGTCCATTGTGACAATAGTAATAGCAGTCCCTTCGGCCAGGCCGCCAGAGTGCTTCCCAGACAGTTCCCTCAACTCACTGCGATGCGAGCCCATTGGAGCAAGTGTGCTTGTACCCCACCTGCAGCTGACCGGGCAGAGGCCGGAGAGTTTCGGTAACTTGCTCCCAGTCCACAGGCGGTAGGTGGCAAAGCTGGGACAGGGGCACAGAGCGTCAGGTCACCTGTTCCATTGTCTGTCCAGAGAAGTGACTGCTGGCCTTGGCAGGAGGGAGTGTTGTGCACCCAAACCGACTGCCCAGAGTCCCTGCTGGGGGGAGGCCAGGGATTCTTGGAAAGATCCCACAGCTCCGAAGCTGTGATGCTGGTGTCACCATCCATGTGTCCCCACTGAAAGGGTGAAAGGGGATTTCTGCCCATGCAGAGAAAGTTAGAGAAAATTGTTTGCTTTTCAGTAAGGGGTTATCTGTGTGACCCCCATCAGGGGACCTTGCAAAGGAGCAGCTCAGAGATGGGGACCTGGGCTGTGACACCAAAGGCAGACACTGCCCTCGGTGCCTGTGAGTGCCGCTGGCCGGGTCTATCTCTGTGACTGCAGCTAATGTCCTGGGCTGGGCAGGCAGGGAGAAGCAGGATTGTGCCACAGATGGCTCTTCCCGTCCCCTGCCGTTTCCCAGCTCCTTGCTGGGCCTCTCTCCACCGCCCTGGCTTGGCCAGCAGGAGCTAGGCCAACGGCTGCCTGGCTGCAAGGCCCTCCCCTGCCCGGGCACCTTCTGTCAGGTAGGATGCACTGGTGACTGGCCTGGGAGCAGCCTAAGGAGAAGGGTCCAAGCTGCATGGCCCTACACCAAGTACGGAGGCTCTCCCACGCATAGCAGGGGACCGTGGACATGTGGCTGGGAGATGGTAGAGGCTGGGCATAGGCAGGGAGGCTGGGGCCCTGTGACTGTGGGGCTGGCAGGAGGACTCCAACCCTGAAGCTTTCTGGAGATGTTGCTTCTAGCCTTGCGCGTGGGAGGAGTTCCATCCGGGTCCTTGCAGAGTACTCTGTCCAAGGGGTCATGAGCTGGCTTCTGCTGCCCAACCCATGGACCCTCAGCAAATGGGTAACAGGTCTGTTTTAGTGAGAAGTTTCTTCATGGCCGGGTATGCTGGCACAGGCCTGTCATCCCAGCTGCCAGGAGGCTGAGGCAGGAGGATCACTGTGATTTTGAGGCCAGCCTGGGCTACATAATAGGTTCAAGGCCAGCCTGGATCACATAGCAAGACCGTCCCAAAAGAAGGAATTCTTTTGTGAGCCACTTTTGAAAGTCACATCCACAGGCAGCGATTCATGAAAACGAAATGACACATTTCCCTCATTGGTTACACTGACGCAGGTCACGTGCTCAGTAGCCATCAGGGTTACCACATTGGATGGCACAGGAAGAAAATTTTCCACACCTCCAGAGTAGACTGTCCATGGCATCTCACAAGGATCCTGAAGCCATCCCCAAGGCCACTCCCCTGTGACACACAGTTGTTTATAGGCTGGCTCCTCAAGGAGGGGGACTCGGGGACATTTGAAGAAGCGTCCCATTATTGTCCAGGCTCTGATATGAACACTTGATAAGTAGAGACACAGGGTACCCAGTTGAGCTTGGGTAGATGAACATGCCCTGTTGTCAGACAGTGGGCAGCCAAGAGGCCAATGACAGCTCAGTGGCGCAGCACCTCATGGCAAGCGCAAGGCGGGGAGCTTGATTCCTAGGACCTGCAAAAGAAAGAAAGAAAGAAAGAAAGAAAGAAAGAAAGAAAGAAAGAAAGAAAGAAAGAAAGAAAGAAAGAAAGAAAGAAAGAAAGAAAGAAAGAAAGAGAGAAAGAAAAAGACAGAAAGAAAAAGAGAAAGAGAGCAAGAAAGAGAAAGAAAGAAAGAAAAAGAGAGAAAGAGCAAGAAAGAGAAAGAGAGAAGGAAAGAAAGAAAGAAGAAAGAGAGAGAAAGAAAGAGAGCAATAAAGAGAAGAAAGAAAGAAAGAGGGAGAAAGAAAGAAGAAAGAAAAGAAAGAAAGAAAGAAAGAAAGAAAGAAAGAAAGAAAGAAAGAAAGAAAGAAAGAAAGAAAGAAGGAAGGAAAGAATCAACCCAGGCAAGCCAGGGGCCCTAGTGTGCGACACCTGTCAACTGCTCTGCCCCTTACTTACCCAACCCTGTCCCCTTGGGCTCTGTGTACATCATGGAGGGGAAAGAAAATCTGTGTCCTGCATGGCCCTTTGCTACATGTATCACTGAGCTGCAGGATGAGCGGAGGCCCAAGTGCCGGCTGGCAGTCCCCGGGCCTCAGGCCCCAGACTCAGCTGAGTGACCTGACCCTGCCACCCTAATGGACAGTGCAGGTAGAGAACCCTCCCATCACTCACAATGCTTTGTCTCTTGGCCCCACTCTAGAGCCACCCCAGGCCACTGTCCCTTGTTTGGCTCCTGGAAACACTGTTGGCAAGGGAAGCCATAGCTTGCCATGCCATGGGAATTCTGGACCTGCCCTCCCCTGTCTCCAGGGCCCTTGTGCACCCAGTGTGGGGCAAAACCCAGACTGCCCACTTGTGGGTACTGATTAGGCCATTTACCCAACATGCAAAGAGGAGCCTGGCAGAGGGCAACAGAGGAGGGGCTGGGCAGCTCTGTACAGATGGACAAGGCAAGGCGTTCTGTTTGGCTGCCCAGGGTCTCGCTATGCAGTTCAGGCGGGTTGGAACTCATTGTGTAGCCCACTCTGGCCTCCAACTCCCTGTGATCTGACTGACTCAGCCTCCCAAGTGCTGGGATGGCAGGCGTGTGCTGCACGCCCAGATTTTTTTAAAAAAATAATATTGATTTCTTCCTATGCATGCATGCTTTTTATAGAAAGCCCCTAGCACGGAGAAAGCCAGTGCCATCCTTTCTCTGCACTATCACTAAGATGCCAGCCAGCATTGCTCCCTTTTCTTAGAAAAACCTATTTATTTTCACATTACTGTAATTATACCATGGGCTCAATTGTGGGATCTATTTTTTATTTCACATAAGCGTTTTCTTTATTAATATAATCCCTTCCTAAATGAGCATTTTTTTTTTTGCCAAATGGATATAGTTTAATTTTTGAAAGATTACAAAAGCAGAAAGTACTTATTGCCAAAATAAAGCATGAAGTTGGACGGGCAAGGCAGAAACGTGAAGTGATCACTCACCCTGGACAGCTATTTATCAGGCGCCCAAGATGGGTCAGGGCAGTCCTCAGTAATTACAATTTTTAATGGCTGAATAGTATTCTCTCCAGAGATTGTAACTAGCTTAATTATTTGGCTATTTTTGGAAATACAGGCAGCCAAATTTGTTTCACCCTTCCACAGGAGGCCGAGCTGAGCACCCTGGTGTGGATGAGAAGGCGCTTCTCCCGAGGAGATACGAGACAGGAGCACATGCTGCCGGGGCTCTGTCCGGAAGGGCTCTGTCCTGGCAGCTCTGCCAGCCTTAGGCAGTCAGTCAACCTGCGCCACGTGTCTAGGCCACCAGACATCTACTTTGGCCAGAAGTTCTGCAAGTTTTTCAATTGCATCTTTCTTTTTTAGCCAATTACCTATTCCTCACCTGATTTACAGAGGCCTTAGTGTTTCTTTCAGTGAGCTTGAATACCTTGTATATGCAAAAAAAGCAGCCACTCAACATGTTTGTTGCAAACAACATCTACCTCTTCGGTCTTGCCTTTTCATGTTTTCACGCAGAGGGACACATGTTTTCGCCATCTTTTGTGATTTCTTGCACACAGTGGAGACTTGTTCGCTTCTGGATTTCCTGTGCGTGCCCATGGGTGTGTGTGTGTGGTAGTACATTTAAGATGCTAAATCTTTAATCCAAGGGCCAGCAACTTCTTGACAGCTCTATGGTCTTTGCCCTAACTTCGCAGCTCTGCGTGGAAGCATAGTCGCTGATGATACATGAATGGGCATGGCCATGTGCCACTAAAACTTTATTCATACTCCCGCTTGGCTGCCAGACTTAGCTGTCCAGTCATAGTTGCTGAACCCTGTTCAACACAAAGGAAATTCAGTTGTTTCCTGGCTAATTTACATCGGGTCTCCTGCTCCCTTCAGCCCTTGGTGATGCATTTCCTGGCCATCTCTGGAGTTCCTTAGCAAAGAGTGTGTCCTGAGAGGACAGGTTCATCTTGCACAGGTTGGGCGGGGGTGGGGGTGGGGACACGGGAGCAAGATTGTGAGCAAGGGCCCACACCACAGCTAGGGCTAGCCTTCTGACTACAGCCTGGCCAGCTCCATGCCAAGTGATGGCCACCTCACAGGACAGGGCATGGGCTTCTCTGCTTCTCTTTGAGAAGCTGCTGAATGAAGGTGGCATCTATCACCCATACCTGGATTGTCCCAGCATTCAGAATCCCCTGTGCTCTGGCATCAAAACACACCTGAAACCTGGTGGAGATGTGGAGTGGCAGAGTCATTGCCAAACCGACTTTCCTATGTTCTGTGGGCTGGGGGCGTGGCAGTAGCACAGCCGTGACAGAGAGGCAGGGCTCTTTGACCAGATTAGAGCAGCCCCACTGAAATCACATTGAGGGGAGTGACATGTGCCCAGGCCTGCCTTCTGGGCATCTGGCAAACCCTGAGCCACCAACCTCCACCCCCACCTCCGACCTGGGGGCCAGGACAGCAGACCTTTCCTGCCCCTCCTACAGAGAGTCCAGGAGCAGCCACAGCACTTCTTGGTTCTGGGCCACAGTCCTGGAGGGGTGGCCATGGCTGCTTCCTACAGTCAAGAGGGACCCGGGCTACCTGTGCTTAGGGTCCTCACCCCCCAGGCCAGTGTTCCCCTTGACCCACGACTCATCTGCCCATCACTTGACTACCAACAGTGCAGCCTTTGCTATTAGAAGCTTGTCTCAGAGAGCATCCTGTTCTCTGGCCAAGGACAGCCTGTCCTGGTGACCCAGAGAGGCATCAGGCAGGTGAGTCCAGGCAGCGTCAGAGTCCTGGGGTGCCAACTGTCCCCTGTGCCCATTTCCTCCTTCCTGGAGGAGGAGACAGCAACAAAGCGGTGTCATCAAAGGTGGGGGCTAGGGGGCAGGGCAGCTCACACTTAGGCAGGAGAGTGGATGTGATGTAGGTGCAGTCTGCTGTCCTCCCATGACAGCATTCTACGACCACTGCCACTGCTGCCCCCAGCTCCTCCTTGGCTCACAGGCCCCGTGGGCACAGGGGCAGGCCCAGAGCTGATGGAAGGGCTCAGCTGGGCCTCTCGTGGCCTTCGACTACATGGAGAGGGCTCACACAGGCCCTTCTGGTGATGTCTCCCAGAGCCACCTTCCCACCTGTGCCGTCTCCCCACTCTCTCGTGCCCACAGGAGCTCTGTGGCACCGAGATCTGTCCGTGGGATCCAGGCTGCAGATAGGGTTCGCTGACCTCCTGGTGCTGCCATGGCAGCTGGTGGGGAAAGGCCCGGGTGCGGAGCAGGGCCTGGCAGCCTTTCAGGAGCCCCTCCCTGGGCTGCACTGCCTGTCCTCTATCTCTTGGTGGCATGTTGGCCACTGGCTCTGCGGTTGTCACTGCATTTAGGATCAGGCATCCAGCCTCAGGCACCCAGAACAGTGGCACCAGTACTTTGGGTCTGGGTCACAGAAGGGCAGTGAGTCTTGGCTCCCATCTTCAACTTGTACTGGCCTTTTCTGTCCCTTACCCAAGCCCCAGAACCTTGCCATCCTCTCTGTCAGGAATGTCATGCCCAGGGGCTGTCCTGAGGCTGCTTCCAGACTCCACCTGTGAGTGTCCAGAGCCCCGATAGAGTGATATTTCTGACTGGCTCTTGCTCTTCTTGGGTTGGCTGTCTCAGTGAGTCAGCCACCTCTCAAAAGGGACACCAAAAGGGTACTTCGCAAGCAGTCGGAGATTCCTGAATGGGGTCCTGTAAGTCTGTAGTGCCTGACCTTGACTCCTAAGATTTCTGTCTGGTTGCAGAAACCAGAGGCCCCGCCCCTCACCAGGCTCTGGGAGGGGACCCCATGGGCACTATTCCCCAGGAGGACATGTGAGTCCCCATAAGCTACTTATCTAGTCACTGCTTGTCCTGGCTGGAAGAACTCATTCCCCAGGCCCAATGTCCCCTACGGTTACCAGGTACCTGCCATTTCCTGAATTACCTGTTTGGGCCTTGGCTGCTTCCGGTCCTTGCAGCTAGCTTTGGGATTGGAGGGTAGCAGAGGCAGAGAGACTGGGTACCTCTTATTCCAGTCTAGGTTGCTCTGGGGGACAAGAACTCAGACATGAGATTTCGGCCCCCATGTGCATCTGTGTCTTTACCGCAGTGCAGTTACAGCGCCACCACTGCCTAATTGGATAATTAGTATCATTAGGCTTCCTCCAGCTCCTCTGGCTCCGGCTACCTGGCCTGGGCCTTCTCTGGCTCTATTTCCACAACAGACACATGACTGAGCCTTCTCCCATGTAGATTTGGGGTCTCTGTCACAGTCCTTTAAGTCTCGAGTCAGCCAGGGGCTTTTGACCTCTCTCCACGGCCCAGGGCTCCTTGGCATCGTGGGGGCCACCTGGGTGACAGTGTGGACTTCTCCTCAGAAGTGGAGCCCAGAGCAATGGGGGACCCAAGCAGGGGACAACCCTGAGCCTGGGACAAGCCCCACAAGTACGTGGGTCTTGCCCCTGCCCAAGCAGAGTGCTCTGGCCCCAGTGGTGAGCTCAGCTCTAGCTGACCAGGGCTTCTGGGCAGGCAGAGCAGGGAAGGCATGATGGGCTGACCACGAAGGGACGGGAGAGAACATGGCTGGGGCTCTTCTTCCGGAGCAGGTTGAAGTAGCAGTGCCCCGGCAACACCGACCTGGCACCGTTGCTTGGTGCTGCCACGGTAGCCTGTCATTGTGTCCTGGGGCTCCCACCTTCCCCATTCTGCTTAGGGGACAGCGTCAACTGGTACCTGAGAGGGTTCACTCCTTGGAAGCCCTGCTTTCTTTCTCCCAGGGCTCTGACGGTGGATCCCACGTCCAAGATGGTGTGAGGTAGCTACGGAAGCTCCTGTTATAACATCAGCACCCTAGCCAGGTGGGGCGAGGAACAGAACAGGGAGCACACATTCCTTCCCCTGAAGGGAAGGCCACCAGCCTAAGGCTGTCCCTTTCACTGCTGCTTGCACCCAGTCGGCCACTCACTGGATGACAAGACTCCTTGGCAGCTGCGCAGTCCAGCCTGGGCCAGAGCCTCTCAGGGCTTGTCCGCACCCCAAAGGCACATTTTATAAACTGACCCTACCCCCATGAGCTCACTCAGCTGCGCTGTTCCTGCGTCCTAATTGGTGTCCCACCCACTGAGGCAGGAGATGGGTGACATCTCCAATAGTGCGTCTTCTGTGTGCTCATTCACAGCTGGTTGGACCTGTGGCTTGGGACATCAATCTGTCCCTAGTATTGGCCAGTTCCCAGTGGCTCCGGACCCCAGCCCACCGATTACTCTCCCGTCTGTCTCGGATCAGCCACCGTGGGGACCCCCTAGAAGTGCCATCAGATGCTGTTTGTCCTTTAGCGCCTGGCTCCTGCTGCTGAGTGTCGTGTCCCCCAGGGCCATCATGCTGCCTGGCCGAGTGATGGCCCGCTGCAGGGATGGGTGGCCATCTGCTTGCCCATTTCTCCCTGTGTGGGCACCAGGCTGCCTCCACCCTGAGGCTGGTGTGGACTCGGCTGCCCAGGCGTCTGTGCAAGTCCCTGCTGAGCTGGGGGGGAGGAGTTTGTACCTGCACATGGGATGCCTGCTCCCCATGGCAATTCTGCATTTCACATTTTGCAAGAACCCTGTGCCATTTTGCCCACACTCTATGGTTGGGCTTATTTATTTTGGGGGTTTTTGACGTACAGTCTGGCTATGTAGTCCAGGCTGGCCTTGAACTCACCATGTAGCTCAGGCGGGGCCTCTAACTCACAATGATCCTCCTGCCTCAGCCTCCTGAGGAATGGGCTGTCAGGCATGCACCACCACACCTGACTAGGATTGAGCATTGTTGTTTTCAAACAGGATCTTGCTTTGCAGTGCAGGCTGGCCTTGAAATCACTATGTAGCCTAGGCTGACCTCAAATTTTCAGCAATCTTCCTGCCTCGGCTTCTTGAGTGCTGGGATTACAGACGTGTGCCCCACGCCTGCCAGAACTGGGCACTTTAAAGCTCCCCTGCAGGGGAGTCCGTGCAGGCACGGCCTTGGGCCAGAGGCAGAACCGGCCGATGTCCTGGTTCCTGCCGCCCTGTGGCTGCTAGCCTTGGGCTTCTCCAGGTTGCAGCAAAGAAAGGGGCAGTGCCTGGAATTGGGCATTGGTGGGCACTACGTGGCATGGGGGCGGAGCATCAGGCAGGTGGAGAGGTGGTGCCAGGGCAGCACTGGATGACTCTGGGCAGTTACTGTTTTTGCCCAAAGCTGTTAGCATGCTCTTGAGAGCGACTCTGTGGCGTATGCACAGATTGTACTAGGAACAGGGGAGGAAGGAACGGAGCAGCAGGGGGTGGGGGAGCCTGTCCCTTTAAATCTGTTTTCTCGCTTTATTTCCTTCTCTTCTCCCATCCTCCGCCCTCCACCAGCACAAGTGGTGGGGCTGCAAGGGCCCAGACGCTGCAGTGACTGTGCCTCTGAAATATTAATGAGGCTGTTCTGTACCAGGCTCCTTCCCTCCCCCTCCTGGGCTGCATGCAGGCCTCGTCCTTGGAACTCTTCTTTCCCCTCCCGGGTGGTCACCAAGGTGTGCCAAGCAGGGATGGGCAGGAGGGTGAGGGTCTTGTGTGGCAGAGGGGAGATGGGGGAGATGAAGGGTTAACGGGGTCTCCTGAGGACCAGACCAAGCTCCCCCAATGTCCCTCCTGTCTCTCTGTGGCGCTACTCCCCAGCTGGTCTCCAGTCAGCACCCAGTCAGTGCGCCCTCCCTTCGACCTGCCCTTCTCTCATTTCACGGGGCCATGATTGTGAGGGATGCTCAGGGCAAGGCTTGCCATGCTGGTCTGTAGCAAGAGGCCGAGGGCACCCAGGAGGCAGGGGCACATGACTTCATCTCTCGCTGGGCACCTGGGCTCACCTTCCATGTGGCTCCTGCACCGCGGTGTCATGGATGATGCCACGTCAGGATGGTGGCAGGACATGTTCTTATTACTAAGGGCCCAGTGACCCTGGAATGACTTAGGCCAGGATTCCTGGCTCCTTGCTGATGCTGGCGGCCACTGTGTCCACTCTCAGGAGGCAGCAGTGCTTGGTGACAAATGTCCCATCAGCAGCATGGGCACACACTCCCATAAGGACTTGGCAGGTGCCAAGCAGGGGTGGCCCCGGGGTTACTTCCGGACTTAATGATGAGGTGAATTCTGATGCGCTCTGGGGTATTAGCATAGGGGCCAGTGGTAGCCTTTTCTCCCAGTTCATTGACCCTGGGAAGGTAAGGCTGGGCCACCCCACACATAGCAGGTGGCCAAGGCCTGCCAGGGAAGCTACTTGGGGAATTGCCAGGGTGTTGCAGCGTGGGTGGCCGTGACTCACCTCAGGCCACGTGGCGGGCTGGCCAGGAGGCCTGGGCCAAACAGGAGCTTGTTGTCTGCTGTCTCCAGCCCTGTCAAGGCCTGTTTTCCCAGGAGGAAGTAGGTGTTTGTGAGGCCACAGTGAGGACTGTGACAGGCACTGGCATCTGCAAATGTGGATGGCTAGAAGCATGGTAACAGAAGTGCGGTCCCGATCAGGGATCCTGGGGACAGAGATAGCCCTCACTCAGAAACTCTGCAGCTTCCTGGAGGGTGGTGGGCTGCCTGGAAGGTGCTGGGAGTGCCCAGAAGCCTGTCGGGAGAGAGACAGAGGGAGGGAGAGATCCCAGAAGGAGGAGCCCTGTGCCTCTGGCCAAGTGACTATAGCATGCTGGAGGAAGAGTCGAGAAGGCACTGGGACATGGGAGCTGGCTGGATGCAAGCTGTGTCCTCAGCACCCCCCTCCATCCTGAGGTAACAACCTGTTGACAGGCATCCAGCAAGGGCATCTTTGCTCTCCCCCCACCAGCTGAGCTGGCCAATGGGCATCAGTCTGCAGTGTGTGCCAGCAGGTCCGAGTGCCCCTCTGTGGAAGCTCTAAACTCAATTAAGCCAATTAAAGTCTGCAAGATGAAAGAGTGCGGAGATGGTCCTGTCCCTGTCCTTTTGGTGCCCACAGGCTGTTCCCGGCAAGCAGCCCAGGCCGGAAATTCTTGTCAAGCCTGTGGAACCCCTAGGCCTGGTGGCTTCTGTTCTGGACCACTTCACTGATGGCTGCCATCCTTATTTGGATTGAGGCAGGCCATGGCCCAGGTGCAGAGACTGTGGAGGAATGGACTAGAGACAAAGCCCACAACACCTGCTGTCTGCAATGGTGCTCGCCTTCACCAATGGCCCTGCTCTGCCCTGTGGCCTGAGTTCATGAAGACAGTGCCTGCCCCGCCCTCCCTGCCCTGCCCCAACTGTCCGGGACGAGAATCTTCTACCTTCCTGAGCTCTACTAGGTTCCTCTTGGAGGATGCAGTCCCCATTCACTCATCCCTGCAGGTCCCCATTCCTCACCCAAGACTGACTGCACAGGGGCTTCCTGCCAGCTCTGTAGCATGCACCCAAAGAGCCAAGCCCCAGTGAGTGGGACAGACCCAGCCCCCGGGACCTTGATGCCAAGCTGAGTGAGACAGGAGCACACCATGAGGCCAGACTCAGCGGCAACGGATTGCATGAAGTATCTGGCAGGCTTTCCTAGGAGCGGTCCACTGGGACTGGGACTGAGAGTTCATTGGAGGTTAGCAGATAGAGGTGGGAGGAGGCTGTGTGGTTGGGGCCTCAAGCTGTGTGGCCCTGCAGAGTGGTGGTAGCCACCAGACACAGCAGGAGAGGAGCCCGAAGGTGCTCACCAGCTGGAGGACTGGAACCAGGGCGGCAGCAGGGTCAGCGGGGGACTTATTGTCTTCAGTGATGGTGCCTGAACCAGGGAGATGGTGACTCAGAGTGGCAGGGCAGCTGGTCACCTGAAGGGCACCGTCCCTCTAGGTACAGGAAGGGGTCCCAGCTTGAGTGCATCAGAAGCTCTGGCCTGGCCCACCTGCCCAGCATCCTGAGCGTGAGTCATCACAGGTCCAGCAGTTGGAGGCAGCTCGGGGAGGACCCAGGGCAGCTCTGGGCTGGCACGGCTGCTCCATCCAGCGCTGGGGCACATGGGGCCCAGGACAGGCAGCAAACGGATCATGCAGAGCTGGCTCCACAGAGAGGGAGGACAGTAGCCCGAGGGATCTCTGGTGGGACCAGGCTATGCCCAGCCCTGCCCAGGCTCATGCGCACCCTTCTCTCAGTTGCTCACTTCAGGATGCACAAGTCCCCAGCTGCGGCCCTGGGGCTGTACACAGAGGGGTGAGAGGGCTCGTGAGAGCCAAAGCCAACGCCAACAGGCCCAGACCGGACTGCTGCTTCCCCAGGCAGCCGGATGGCAGCGTGGCAGGGGTGAGCACAAAGCCCACCCTGACAGTGGCACCCAGGTCCTGGGACTCGGGCTGGAGAAGGGCAGCATTGGCAGCATCCACAACAGAGTCCCGGCGAGTGGCCAAGACCTTGGGGGCAGCCACACTGGCCATTACCGTGAGGAAATAGACCTCGTTTCTACTAGCTCTGCTCTTTCCTCTGGCCAGCCTCAGTTCCCTGCGCTGGAGAAAAGGAGAGTAATTTGCACACGATGTGGGTGGCTGGGGTGCAGCGTGTGACAGCCGGAGCTCCAGGCTGTCCACCGCAGCCCCCGCCCTCCGCCTCAGTTTATGCCTCACCCTCCTCCCAGTCCTTTCTCCCAGAGGCCTTCCTTCAAACCTGACTCTTGACCCTTGACCCTGATCTTGTTTCTGTCTAATCTTGTCGACCTACTGTACTCAACATATCAGGCCAGTGAATATTTATCAGAAAACCAACTGGAAGAAAGTCTGGAGAAGGATATGAGAGTGGGAAAAATGGTGAAGTCTTGTGTCTGCCATTTCGCTTTGCCATCTTCCAAGCCTGAAGGCTGCTCCAGCTGGAGTGCCCAGAAAGTTAACACTGGTTCAGCTCTTGGAGGACTTGAGGCCCACTCCCGAAGATGTGCAGGCAGGAGGGAGATGCGAGGAAAGCCAAACTGCAGAGGGCCACAGTCCAGCCAAGGAAGGGGCACCCAAGGGGCGGGGAGTGGGGATGTTGCGGGAGAGAACAGTAGCAGGAATGCAACTTGATGATTCTCTGGGAAGGGGGAAGGCCACACAGCCTAGCAGCCTTAGCTCCTATGTCATCAGGAGGAAAGAGGGTATGGAGCGTGCAGGTGGCCCTGGTGCTGGGGCACAGAGTGTTGGCGGTCACCAGTGACCTGGGGCTGCTTGTGGCTCTGCCCCATGTGTCCTTCCCTTTGTCTCCTCCCTCCCCCTGGCCTCCTCCTTTCCTGTCCCCGACTCCCAGGTGCCCCCAGAGCCACAGAGACACATTGCATACTAAGTCTTGACCTGGAGCCCTGTCCATGGCTCAGTCCACTCCCCGGAGCCTGCTGCAGCACCAGGCCTGAAGCCGTGTGGCACCAAGGCGACACCCGCAGACCACCAGGGATTTAGAGCATGCCGGCTGCACTTGGCGTGCCTTAAGCAGGCAAGAGCCAGGAGTGGGTGGGGAGGGCTGGGACCACCAACCCATACAGGCTATGCTGGCCTCTGCTAGCCCATTTCAGCCAGGTATCTGGATGGATGGGCTACTGGCGGGAGGGTGCCCAGCAAAAGACACTAAAGCTTCCTTCCTCACCTAAGCTGAGCTAGCCCAACTAACTTGGGGTACTCACAGCAGGTGAGATGGGGGAGAACCAACTTGGGAGTTGCATTTTGCACCTTGATTTAGCTTTTATCTCAACCACTCCCCCGGCTTCCCCTCCCCAGGTGTCTGCACTTAGCCGCTGCCCTCCACCCCCACGCCTCACTGGGCACCAGGACTGCAGGTGGCAGACCACCTGTCCCTTACTGCGGCAAAGGCAAGGCTGCACCTGTGCAGAGGGTCAACAGGCAGGATGGGCGACATGGCCAACAGCTCCATCGAGTTCCACCCAAAGCCGCCGCAGCAGCGGGAGGCCCCCCAGGCAGGCGGCCTCGGGTGCACGCTGGCGGAGCTGCGTGCCCTTATGGAGCTCCGTGGGGCTGAGGCCCTGCAGAAGATCCAGGAAGCTTACGGGGATGTTGGTGGGCTCTGCCGGAGGCTGAAGACTTCACCCACTGAGGGTAGGTCTGGTGGGTGCTTCCTAGTGAGTCCTCTAACTCAGCCTGTGCTGGCTTCCTCCTCTTGGATGCAGAGGGGCCGTGCTGGGGTTGGTGTTTTCCCCTTGATAACAGAGTCCCAGGGAGCCTGACCGCCTCATCTGCACCTCCACGACTAGCTTTTCTCCACCCCATAGACCCGAGGGGAGGGGAGGGGAGATGAAGACCCCAAGCAAACCCCAGGCAGCCTCCCATGGAGGGCGGAGGGAGGTGGGGCCCCTGTGTGCAGACCTGGTGCCTCTCCACATCTTCATCCCAGAGTTCAGATAAGCCCACGGAGGGGTGGGGTGGGGGGTGCAAGCCCTCTGGGACCCCGGAGGTCCACAGTGATGACTGGAAGTGGCATCACTCACAGCTGTCCCACGCAGTGTCAGCACCCCAGTTGGCCCCTGAAAGCCTTGTGGGCAGCCTCCTGAAATGCCGGGTTAGGGGACTGACTGTGGGATGAAGCTCTGCCCTTCCCTGCGCCCTTGCGGCGGTGGCGGTCCCCTCTGAGACAGGGTCCGCCCGAGGGCCAGGGCTAGGCCCACGCTCTGGGAGCTGGAGGCCTCTCTGGCCCAGCTGGCACTGGCCCGGCAGGCTTGCCTAGGCTATCCCGAAGCCGTGCCAGGCTCACTCCCCGGTAGTGCTGATTGATTTCATCAGCTGCGCAGCCCAGTGGTGGCAGCAGCAGCACCTTGGCCCATCCAGTGCTGCTATCCCTGGCCGTCACCCTGGGCTGTTCCTGCACCCTGGCACCCCATCCCTTCTATCACTAGGCCCTGCCCATTCTGAGTTCTAAATCTATTCCTCGGATGCTTCGGCTTCTGCTCATTTCCTCTGCCTGGGGTGGGTATGACCATCTCCTGTGTGCCCCTCTCCATGTGCTCAGACTTTTGAGTACAGTTGGGATTCTATTGCTCTGGCTTCACCCCACCTGGGCTTCAGAAGGGAGGAGTCGAGGTTGGTGGAGGAGGCCGGAATCCCGGGGACAGCAGCCTCCCTGGCAGGCTGCCTGCGTGTCCCTGAGTGTGCAGTGCCGCAGACATGCCCACGAACACCCTGTCCTGCCTGCCCTGCAACACACCAGCCTGGAGCGGCACGCTGTCCAGGCAGATGGCTCAGCTCTGTGCCAGAGGCTGCCACTCCTCGCTGCTCCTTGCCCCCTGCCCCAAGCCTGAGGCCTCCGGGAGGCCCGGATGGAGGGCCATTCAGCTACAAGGGCTCCGGCCTCTCCCAGATCAAAGGAAGCAGATGGGCTTCAGCGGCGGCTCTTCCCTTGGCTGTCAGGCCTTGTTAAATATTTAAAATGTCAAGGCCCCTGGGAACCTGCCGATTCAGCTGCAGAGCTCAGGAGCTTGCCTAGTGCCCAGGGAGGGGGCAGGCACAGAGAAGGGCAGGTGCCTGGGCAGGTGGCCCAGCCTCTGGCTGCCTTCTGAGCACCTGGGTCCTTGTGGAGGGAGCTGGCGAGGCCTGAGGGGCAGCTCTTCCTCTTGAGTTCCTGAGCTCGAGCTGTGTGGTGCCAGGAGCCATGAGGAGTGCTGCCCAGGTCCCCTCAGCGAGGCCGCATGGACCTCGGCAGGCCTGCTGGCTCAGCCACCAGGCCCGCCCACTCAGTCTTGCTTAGATACAGTGGCCAAGCTGTAGGAGGACCAGCTTAGCTGTCCACCCCCAGGCCCCATGCCAAGACCTTGGCAAGGTAGGCAGACACAGGGGTACCCAGGAGTGGCTCAGGGACAGTGGAGAGACTGGGGAGGTGCACGGTGCGCTAGGAGAGGGGCTCTATCTTCCAGTCACAGCCCATCACCCCACTCTCCTCTCTGCCTTTGAGGAGACCCCAGCAGCTTCCAGAGCACATCTGAAGATAGCTGCTCTGCTGGTCAGGAACCTGGCTGAGAGGCTTGCTGGGACTTGGGCCCTGCGCCCCCTCCTCTTGTCTGCTCTCACAGGAGTCCTGGGAAGGAGGGGCAGATTAGCTAAGAGCTGACACGATGTGGTCCTAATCCAATTCCGATGGCATCTGGCCTGTGCTTCAAGCAGGCGGCCCATCTGTGTCCATGCCAACCGGCCAGCCCTGCCCCCGTGCCCTGGCCCCAGGCCACTCTAGGGCCTGCTAGGCAGGCCTGTGCCCAGCAGTGAAGGGGCTGCAGCTGCCCTCATGCCCCTCCCCCACAGTGGGTGCAGAGGCGACGGCAGCAGCTGTCAGGACCCCTGCACCCACAGGCAGGCCGGGACCACAAGGGCCAATGATAGGGAAAAGTACTGTTCTGGTAGCAAGGGCAAATCAAGGCCAAGGGCAAGGCAGGTGTCTAGGTGTACAGGGAGCTCCCAGGGAAGGGGCCCAAAGGCCACAGTGCCCTGGGGAAAATTGGGGCACACAGCAGTGCAGGCAAGAACAGACGCATGAGGCACCATGGGCACCTATGGACTCTCTAGAGGTGACAGTGGGCACTCATTCTCAGGGACTCTGGGATGGTACCTGGGGACACAGGGCTTTGGGGACTCGCCATTACAACTCCTAGAGCTGAAGGACAGAAGCTGGGTCCCGAGCGACAGGTGGGCACTTGGGCTAGGTCCCTGGCCCCCGAGAGCTGTGGCCCTCACAAAGCGGCTTTTGGCTCCAGCAGAAATCTGAGCTGCCAGCTGAGCCAGGGTGTGCCGAGGCCAGAAAGAGAAAGGGACAGACAGCTGCAGCCCTTCCTGGAGAGGACACCGTGTGGCTGTCAAGTAGCTTAGGGTAGACATCCAGAGGCTACGGTCCTTCCACCTTGGCCACGCCACACCCTGGCCTCTGTCAACACCAGCTGGTGACTCAGGGCCATCCGTCCGCCAGTGTGTCTGGGCACCAGGGCAACAGACCACAGCCTGAGGAGACAGTGAGAGCAGGAGCAAGGGCTAGAAATCCCCAGGCTCAAGGACAGGGGGTAGCATCACCTCCACGTGACCGCTGGGAAAGGTAGCTAAGCCTAAATGGAGGCTCAGAGCCTCACAGGAGCTTGCCAGGTTGGGAGCTCGGCTCCTCAGCCCTGACACTGCTCCAGCACCTTGGCCTGCTTAGGACCCAGGGAATCCCCCCTTGGAGAACTTCTGATTCTTCCTCCTTCCCTTCCTTATCCCCTGGCTGGCATCCTGGAGACAATGGGCACTCACGATCAGGAATGATGAGTGACAGAATCAGACAGGGAGGAAGGCCACCATGGTGAGGGCAAGGGCCCTGAACCTGGCAGTCACCATGTACGTAGACAGCCCCATGGGGCCCACACCATCCTACCTGTCACCAAGACCCCCACTCAGGCTGGTGTGGACAATTGTGTCACCCGCACCCCTCTGATTGGTAGCTCTGGCTGCTGTCTTCTGCTCCTGCCCGGTCTCCTCTGCACTTAACGCTTGCCCAGCAAGTCCCCCCTCAATGACAGTTGGCAGGTAGGACAATCAGTTGAGAGTGGATGATGGAGGCCCATTGCCTGGTTTGGAGTCCCAGAGACCGGTACCCTGGGGCCCAAAGTTGCCGCATCTATTTTCTTACCTGGGAGTCGGGAAGAGGCTGGCAGCCGCTCTTCCCAGCCCTGGCCTGGGAAGTTCCCAACCTGTCCCAGGGCACCATCTAGAGGGCACTTGTGGTGCCTAGGGCTCAGGCTAACCCGTCCCATCCTGTCCCTCTGTGCTTCTGCCGCCCTCATGGGGCACCATGCAGGCCTGGCCGACAACACCAATGACTTGGAGAAGCGCAGGCAGATCTATGGGCAGAACTTCATACCCCCCAAGCAGCCCAAGACCTTCCTGCAGCTGGTGTGGGAGGCCCTGCAGGACGTGACCCTCATCATCCTGGAGGTGGCAGCCATCGTGTCCCTGGGCCTCTCCTTCTATGCACCACCTGGAGAGGAGAGCGAAGGTGTGGCCTGGGGCTCTGGGCAGGAAGGAAAGGAGCGTGGCTTCTGGATGGCCCTGTCTTCTGGATGGCCCTGACTTCTTTTCTGCTTCTGTTCTGTGCTTGGGCACAGCGTGCGGGAATGTGTCTGGCGGGGCAGAAGATGAGGGTGAAGCAGAGGCTGGCTGGATCGAGGGGGCTGCCATCTTGCTATCCGTCATCTGCGTGGTGCTGGTCACAGCCTTCAATGACTGGAGCAAGGAGAAGCAATTTCGAGGCCTTCAGAGCCGCATTGAGCAGGAGCAGAAGTTCACGGTCATCCGGAACGGGCAGCTCCTCCAAATCCCTGTGGCCGCCCTGGTGGTAGGGGATATTGCCCAGGTCAAGTATGGTGAGTGTGTTGGCCTTTGACCACCCCTCCCAGCAAAGTGGCTCCCCTTTCCAGGAACGATGGGCCTGGCAAGCTCCTCGGGAGCACGTGCGCCTTCACGTGCAGGGGGCTGGAGATAAGGGATAGTGCAGGTGGCCTCTGGAAGTGGGCTGTCCCTACAACCTCTGCAGAGGTCTTCATCACTATTGCAGGATGCAAATGTCCCTGTTCTCTGGTTAGCAGTGGGTGATTCCCCCTCTGTTTTTGTCACTTTCCCATTACTGGGACAAAACACTTAACACCCACAACTTAAAGGAAAAGTTTGTTTTGACTCATGGTTTTTAGAGGTCCCTGGCCGATTGGCTCCAAGACAGGGCAGCATGGTGGAAGAGCATCACAGAGGAAAGGCGCTCACTGCATAGCAGCAGGAAGCAGGAAGATGAGGAGCCAAGGACAGGAACACGCCCTCCCGGGTTATGCCTGCAGTGCCTTAGGCCGCCTCCCAACTGTACGCTCAGCCACTGAACCCATCAGTGTACTAATCCACAGATGAGTCACTACTGCCACGATGCAGTCATTTCAAGAGCCCTGCCTCTGAATGTTTGAGGCTTCTGGGGACACTTTAGTTCTAAAGTGTAACACTCAGCCCTTGGTCCCCAAGAGATTCATGTCTACTTCATTACGCAAAATACATTTAGCCCATCTCTGAGAGTTGCCAGTCTTAACTCCAGCACTGCTTACAAGTTCAAGTCCAAAGTGTTTCTAAGACTCAAGACAAATTCAGCTATGAAACCTTGCAGAGAAAAAAGAAAGTTAAACACTGCCTATATTCAATGGCACAGAGTAAATCTTCTCATTCTGAAAAGGAGAAATAGGGAGGTAGAAAGGAGTGGGACCAAAGCAAAACCAAAACACAGAAGGGCAAACAGTAAGTGCAGTAGCCCTAAGTCCAGCAGCAGGACACATGGTGGTAAGATGTGAACTCCAGAGATCTTGAATAGCCCCACTCCTATGGCCTTGCTCGTGGCAGCCTACATGGCCTCGCTTGGGCTGGCTTCACTCACTGCCTATGGCTTTCTTCAGGAGAAGTTCCACATTCCTGGAAGCTTCACCTTCCTGGAGTCTCCACTGCGCTTGCAGCTCTACTCTCATAGCTTCACTCCTTACCCTGTCAGGGGCACACAGCCTGGCTGTCCAAGCCTTCTCCTGCAATCTTGGAGGGTCTCTTCATGACCTCACAACTCTTGCTTTCTGCATGCCAGTAAAGCCAGAATCACATAGACAACATCAAGACCTGCCATTAGGATAAGCAGTAGCCAAAGCCCCATACACCATGGCAGCAGAAGTCTCTGGGTGTCTGGATGGCTGAGTGCTGTGAAAGGAACTCCACAGAACCAATTTCTTCGGTGGTCCTTCTGGAAGAGGGGACTCAAAGACTCCCTACTTAAATGAAAAGTTCACACTTTTGCACCTCTGAGTGTGTGAAGGGTAGTGGTGAGCCAATTTCTGAGATGCCTTCTGTCCACCTTTCCTACTGTCCTGATGGAAAGTACTTGGGTTTTTTTAATGCTAATTTTTCAGCAACCACATTTTTCTTGGGCTCCAGCTTTATATGTGCTTCCTTTCTGACCAAGCTGTAAGTTTTCCCATATTATTTAACTCTGCTTTTTGCTTCTGATTTTCACTGCAGATCAGGCTAAAAGCAGCCAGAAGTACCTATGATGCAGCCTGAACACTGAGCTGTCTTCAAATTTCCTCCACCAGATCAATTAGTTCACCACCTTTAGATTCAGCATCACATGAAGTTGTAGGACATGGACACAATGTAGACAAATTCTTTGCCAGAATGAAACACACATGATCTCTAGTACAGTTTTTCCCAATAAAATCTTCATTCCTACCTGACACCTCCTGAGCTTGGACTTCACTGTCCATATTCCTACCAGCTTCTGGTTTTCTGAGCTCTGGACCCAAATCTCCCATCAGTGTCTGATGACAGCAATTTAAGTCTTCTGTGATTCACATCTCCAAACTCTCCAAAGTCCTCCCACAGGCAAGTCTCAAAGGCTTTCTTAAAACCATATGATCAGGTACAGTTATAGCCATGACCTCACTACTGGTACCAAAATCTGAATTACTTGCTTTCTCATTACTGGAACAGAGTACTTGACAGCCACCACTCAAAGGAGCAGAGGTTTATTTTGGCTCACAGTGAGGTTTTTTGTTTGTTTGGTTGGTCAGTTTTTGTTTTTTGTTTTTTGGTTTTGTTTTGTTTTGTTTTTTTGGTACTGGGAATCGAACTCAAGACCTTGTGCTTGCCAGGTAGGCACTGTGCCACTGAGCTATATCCTTGGCCCAGGCTTACAGCATTTAGAGGACTCATGGTTGGCTCCAAAGCAGAAATCACATGACAGCCAGGAAGCAGAGAGAGAAAGGAAGAGTGCAGGAGAAGACTAGACTTTTCCAGGTCGCGCTCCTAGTGACCCACCTCTTCTGACCAGGACCTATCTACTACCAACACGTTCACCTGCTGAACTCATCAATGCATTAATCCACTGGTGAACATAGCAACCACACGAGTCCATCACCCTCCCAAAGCTCCACCTCAGAAGACATGAGACTTTGGGGGGACATTCTAAACCTAAACCATGACATCCTCCCCAAGGAGGAGACTGAAGGAAGAGGGTTCCCGAGTGCCTTTCCCAGGTGGCCCATCAGATTCCAAGGGACCTCCCCTGGGGTAGCTTGAAAGAGGCAGTAGGGAGGAAAGCCCTGGAGATCCATAGTGTTTGGTTCCGGTTCTGTGCTGGCCTTTAGGAGACCTGCTGCCTGCAGATGGTGTGCTCATCCAGGGTAATGACCTCAAGATCGACGAGAGCTCCCTGACAGGCGAGTCAGACCACGTGCGCAAGTCAGCTGACAAAGATCCCATGCTGCTATCAGGTGAGGACCACCTTCCCAACCAGCCAAGCACAAAGTCAACTTGGAAGCCCTTTGGCCCACATGTGTGCCAGCCTCGCCTGCCTGATTGATAGCCCCCCTAA
This sequence comes from Capromys pilorides, assembly GCA_004027915.1. Taxonomy (NCBI): domain Eukaryota; kingdom Metazoa; phylum Chordata; class Mammalia; order Rodentia; family Capromyidae; genus Capromys; species Capromys pilorides. The sequence goes on from PVKN010004427.1 coordinate 23,182, forward strand.
GTAGCCAACAAAAGGTCATTGGGAGGCTGATGGTGGTAGCTGCAGCCACAGGTAAGTAAATACGTGCTGCCAGCTTCACAGGGCCTCTGGGTCAAGAATGGGAAGCTCCGAGGGGGGAGAAATTGCTGACGCTCCGCGTAGTGCTCCTCCGAAATCTCCGCCCTTCAGAACACGCAGTGCATACAATGTCCCTTTTCCTGAAGGCTGTGACTTAACCCAACGTAGAATGCAGGCCCCTAGAGGGCCTTGTGGATGGCTCATCTCCTGCCCCTCCGTGGGCCTCTAGGGCCCTGCTAAGCCAGGGAGCAGGCTACCGTGTACCTTTAAGACCAGCGTAGTTCTGGTGACTTCTGGGTGGTGCAAATCTGTATCTCAATCTCTGTGCTGCTGCGCCAGGCACTCATGTCATGGAAGGTTCGGGAAGAATGGTGGTGACGGCTGTTGGTGTGAACTCTCAGACAGGCATCATATTTACTTTGCTGGGAGCTGGTGGAGAAGAAGAAGAAAAAAAGGATAAGAAAGGTAAGGCGACACCAACTTCCGGTTTCCGGTGCTAACGGTGGCCGTCCAGCTAGGCCCCTGCTTTTTCTTCTTGTCTGTCCGCAAAAGGTCCACTCCTGGGGAGAGCCAGACCTCAGTGCCCCCCTGACTTCAGGTCCCAGCCCCACAGGCTGAGTGTGACTACTGTTGTGACTCAGGGCCACATCCACGTGCCAATTCTCTGGCTCTGGCCTCTCCCGCAGCCCAAACCAAGTGGGAGTGGAGATTTCTAGGCTTGTGCCTCCTATCCAGGGGAATCCACCCAGAAGGCCAGAGATTCCACGCATGTGGCCACAACTCTGCTTCCCGCCAGAGTCCTCCAGTGGGGCCAGAGGTCAGGGAGCTAGCAAGGGGCCAGTCCGTCTCAGGCTGCAGATGGCCTGGGCCTGTCCACCCTGGCCCTAGAGGCTGGCATAAGGAAGGATGCACTAGTAGTCCTGGCCCGTGCCACCTCTCCCAGCTCCCAGCTCCTCTGGGTCTTGTCCTCTGGCAGCCCGCATCTCCCTGAATGGGCGCCACCCTGCTCCCAGAACACCAGGCCTGCTGCCATCACCTCTTTCCTGTACTGCACCTCTGTGTCCATGGGCCTCAGCCAGGCATCCTTCCCTAGTGAGCACCCAGATACATAGGCAGCTAGGTGGGCTCTAGCCATGGGCTGGGCTGGACTGGGCTGCCATCCCCAAGCCTCTCTCCAGGGACAACAGCTGACCCTGTCTAGTGGCCTCTTGGTCACGATTGGTGGCAGGGAGTCCCTTCCACAAAGGACCCTCTGCCCTTACCTCCATTCAAGACTCTCTTAGACTGCTGGAGCCTTCAGTCTCAGAGTCCCCTGGTCCCTTCCAAGGCTCCTGGCCTTCTGCTCTGTCCCTTCGCCACTGGTGCCGTTCACAACCTGGTCCTCAGCCACTCCCCTCTGAACCTGATACACCCACCTTGCTCCCTCCAGCACTCTCAGACGGTACAGCTTGCGGCCCTGGGAGGCTGGCTCCCAGGAGAACTCACTGTGCCTGGCGTCTCTCCCTCTGCCTTCCCTAACCCTGACTTCTGGGGGGAGCCGGGCCTGCCCACCTGCTGAGCACTCACTCACCCCAAGCCTCCCTCCTCAGAAACCTCCCAGCCCTGTCTGCACACTGCTCTGTGGTCTACCCAGCAATATCCCGTGTTGTGCTGTTTTGTCCCATGCTGTCATCCTGTGTCTATGGATGAACCCCTAATACTACGCCTGCACGGGCCGGAGACCACACAGGGATGGGAGATTCCTGCCCCCCCTCCCCCGTGTAGCCCATGGGCTTCGTGCCCAGGCACTGTGCTGCCGGTCAGCTCTGTGTATGTATGCAGGACGCTGTCAGGTCTCGGGCACCTGCCAGGTACCTCCAGGGCACCACATGGGAGGACCCCACCCAGTCTCCTTTCCCTCTAAACTGCCCATCCAACCTGCACAGGGGCCTTGGGCAGAAAAGGTCCAGTTTGTACCCTCGAACTGCGTGGGGGCTGCCCTTCCTTCTTGAGAAATGCAGCTCCTAGGCATGGCTCCCTGGCTGTCCCTGGATGCCCAGTAGGCTATTGAGTAGGAACCAGCAGGCCAAGGCACAAGCCCCTTGTTGAGATCAGAGCCAGGGCATATATGGCCCAGAATAGCTCCTCTAACAGCCATTTGCCCGTGCCCAGACAGGTCCTCTGGGGCCCAACCTGACCCTCTGCTCAGGTGGGCCCTCCCGTGTGGTAGCCTTGGGCACACACGCAAGCTCTATCATGTGGTGCCCTGAAGGTGCCTGGCACGGGCCCGAGACTTGAGAGAGTCCTGCATACACACACAGAGCTGAGCACCTGCAGGGTGCCTGGGCATGAAGCCCCGTGGGCTACACTGGGGAGGGCAGCGGGAATCTCCCACGCCTGTGTGGCCTAGGCCCTGGATAGGCATAGCATTAGGGGTTCACAAAGCCCTGGCCAGTGGTTTTGCTCAGGTCACCCAGAGAATGTGCGGTGACCACATGGTGGGAGGTGGTGATAGCTCCATCTCTCATCCTGGGCTCCATTGTCCGTGCCCCGACTCTGCCCGCTGTCCTTACGTGTGTGCATGTGTTGTGGCCACGTGAGTGTTCTCAAGTCTCCGTGTCTGTCATTCCTCTCCCACTGTAGGCAAGCAGCAGGATGGGGCGATGGACAGTAGCCAGACCAGAGGTAATGCAAGCCACCACTGGGCAGGCAGGAGCCAGGGCGGGCTGGGGTGGGGGTTGGGGTGGGGCCACCCATAGCCAGTAGGAACAGCACCTGAAGTCCAGGTAAGTGTTCCTATTCTTGCCAGAGGGTGGAGGGGACACTCCGAGGTCATTCCAAGTTGCCCACCTACAGCCACTGCCAGAAGCCAGAGGGACTGCCTAGGGGGCGGTCAGCTTGTCCCTGCAAAGAGTGAGCACCCTGGTCCATTTGGCCAAATGAGGAAACTGAGGCACAGAGAGGGTGACTTGCCCAACACTCTGGGTCCTAATCCTTTGGGTTTCCCAGGTGAGCACCCTTTCAGCTGAGCCCATGAGTCAGGGTCAAGGCCAATACCAAGGGGCAGAGGCCCAGTGCCTGGTACACATTGGGAGACTTAGGAAGAAATGACTGGGTGACAGGGGGTGGCCCAAGGAGAGGTGTCAGGACAAATCAGTAGTCAACTCTAGGTGACAGGAACACTGTGATATAATAGGGCCCTGTCCCTCAAGAAAGTCACAGGCAGAAGTGGATAGCTGCAAGTTCCATGTGGTTCGTACTTTCAGGAAAACTTGGCAGCCCAAGGACTAGGACAGGGTCACCTAAGCCAACTGCAGGGCATTTGGGACAGGATAGCCTAATAACTGGAACCCTAGGTTGACGGGCTGTGTGGAGGTGGGGTACAAGGCTGGAGTGGCTCTGCTGACAGGGCCTGGCATGTCCTAAAGGCCTCCGGGAGGAAGAAGCTACAGTAAGTAGCCTCAGCTTCCCAAGCAGGGAGGAAGGGTGCAGAGGTGATGGCCACGGTAACAAGAGTGCTTTGCCTGGGGCCAGGAGTGAATCGGGGTGAGGTAAGCTTGGGGACCCCCAAGACTAGGCCGGAGGGCCCTCCTACACACGTGAATTCCTTTCGCAGTGCAGCTGGAGACCCTGAGAGAGTCCAAAGTACGTGAAGCTGGGTCGTGGGGGGCCTGGGGGACTCGCCTACCCCATCAAAGGCAGTGAGGATGAGGCACAAGGGACATCTCCCCTGGTGGGGGGGAGCAAAGGGAGCCAAAAGAGACAGCTGGGATACAGAAAGGCCTGCGGGAGCAGACAGCCCAAGTGTAAGCAGGCAGGCTGGGAGGCTGGGACGCAGGGGACAGCTCAAACGCCACCCAGGGCACTTGAGGCAGCCTCAGCTTCGGGAACATTCTGCAGACAGCAGGCCTCTGCTCCCAGGTATTGAGATGTGGGACATTTCAGGAATTGGCCACTGTGTCTGTGTGCCTAAGTTCCTTGTGTTGTGTCTGTCGTCCCTTCCCATGAGACAACCAAGTCTCTTCCCACCAGGACAGTACTGCAGCACTTCACCTCTCTCAGAAGGGTCTCGGCTTAGGCGGGCACACAGGGAAAGCTGTGTGGAGCTTGGAACTAGGCATAGCCCACAGAACCCAATTTCCTCTGTGTAGTGTACCATGTCACCCTGGTGATGATCCCCTGTCACCCCTTCCCCTGGCTGGGCCCTAACCTCGCCCACGGGGCTCCTCTGTGTACAGCCAAGAAGCAGGATGGAGCAGTTGCCATGGAAATGCAGCCCCTGAAGAGTGCAGAGGGCGGGGAGATGGAGGAGCGGGAGAAGAAGAAAGCCAGTGTGCCCAAGAAGGAGAAGTCAGTCCTGCAGGGCAAACTCACAAAACTGGCTGTGCAGATTGGGAAAGCAGGTAGGACAGCTGGAGCTGAGGGGCAGGGGCCACCAAGCGGGTGTGGGGATGTGGGCTCCTGGGGATGGTGGCAGGGGATGTGGAGCAGGGAAAGGCAGTGTGGCACATCATGTAGGCCCCATGCACATAGGCCGCAGCCTGAGCCCACCCCCACCCCCCATGGCTCCTCCTCAAGCACAAGGCAAACGTGGGTGCCTTAGGCAAGGCCCTGGCTGGCTCATCAAGCCAGCTGCAGCTCACTTCTCTTGTCTCCCCTCTCCCCCATCTGCCCACCGCACTGCCCCCATTGTGGCTGGGCAGGACTGGTGATGTCGGCCATCACTGTCATCATCCTGGTCCTGTACTTTGTCATCGAGACCTTCGTTGTGGATGGCCGGGTGTGGCTAGCAGAGTGCACGCCAGTCTATGTGCAGTACTTTGTGAAGTTCTTCATCATCGGTGTCACTGTGCTGGTTGTGGCTGTCCCCGAGGGCCTGCCTCTTGCTGTCACCATCTCCTTGGCTTATTCTGTCAAGGTAATCATTAGGCTTCTGATTGGTTCCACCCCACAGACTCAGACCAGGGAGTGGGGTGTGGCTGGCGAGGGTCTGAGAGGCAAGAGGCTTGGGGGACAGCAGTGACACTGGGAGCATAGGACAGCCAGAGGCCAGCAGGTGAGCCGAGAGAGGGCTCCTGGAGCAGCAGTTTGCCTGCTCAGTTTGGCCACCACCCAGCCCAGTGCTAGCCAGGTCCCCAATGGGCTGTCAGCCCCCCCACACACACACATCATATTGGTGTTGGCCATGGTTCACTCCCCTTCCCCTGATGAGTGAACAACCCAGGTGCCTCTCCCCCCTCCCTTTGCAGAAAATGATGAAGGACAACAACCTGGTCCGCCACCTGGATGCCTGTGAGACCATGGGCAATGCCACAGCCATCTGCTCAGACAAGACGGGCACGCTGACCACCAACCGCATGACCGTGGTCCAGTCCTACCTAGGAGACATTCACTACAAGGAGATTCCAGCCGCCAGCGCCCTGACCCCCAAGATCCTTGACCTCCTGGTCCATGCCATCTCCATCAACAGTGCCTACACCACCAAAATACTAGTGAGCAGGCTGAGGAGGGCAGGCTGGCAGGGCCGCTGCAGGGAGAGGGCAAGGGCTGGGCTGGGGGCATGAATGAGCGTCCCGGCGGCTCACAAAGCCTTCTGAGGAGTTTGGAGGGACTGGGGGTGCAGCTTGGTGGTAGAGCACCTGCTCAGCATGCGCAGTGCCCTGGGTTCTGTGTCCGGCACCACACAGAAAAAACAAACAACACCGTAATCAAGAACTTTGGAGAAGAACCTCTGGGATACTGGCCACACCCCCTCCCATCCCCAGCATGAGAGCGTGGTCTGGCTGCTGGGTGGGGCCTACTGAATGATGGGAAATCTGCTAGCAAGGGCTCACTTTGCCACTAAGGCAAGGCCCATCTAGTCCACACCAGGCCTTCTCCTTCCATCTTGCCAGTGTGGAGGGCACAGCTGGGCAGGAGCCAGGGCCTGGGGACAGCATGGGGGTGCTCGCAGCCCCCGCGCCATGTTGGCTCTCCCTGCCTCGCAGCCTCCAGAGAAGGAAGGCGCCCTCCCACGCCAAGTGGGGAATAAGACTGAGTGCGCGCTACTGGGCTTCGTGCTGGACCTGAAGCGGGACTTCCAGCCCGTGCGGGAGCAGATTCCGGAAGATAAGCTTTACAAAGTGTACACCTTCAACTCGGTTCGCAAGTCCATGAGCACGGTCATCTGCATGCCTGACGGCAGCTTCCGCCTCTTCAGCAAGGGGGCCTCAGAGATCTTGCTCAAAAAGTGAGTGGGCCACAGGAAGGAGCCAGGGGCCAGGGGGCCGGGGGACCGGGAGGAGCTAAAGGGTGTGCACAAGACCTCTTGCTTTATGTCTGTGGCAAAACAGACCTAATATGCAGCTGCCTATTTTAACCACTTTTAACTGCGTGGTTCGATGGCACTGAGTGTACTCACAATGTTAGCCATCACTACTGTGGGTTCCAAAACATTTCTTAAAAAGAAACCTTGAATTCCTTAAGCAGCTACTCCTCAGCCCTGGCAACCGCTGCTCTGCTGTCTGTCTTCTTCTGGATTGGCCTAATCTGGGCAAGTCATATAAATGGAATCACGTACCTCGTGGCATTTGTGTCTGCCTTCTTTCCCAGAGAATAATGTCCTCGTATATTAGAAATTCATTCCTTTTTGACAATCAAATATCACCCCTCTGCATGGGAAAGGCCACATTTTGTTTCCCCATTTATCTGTGGACATCCCAGGGTGATTTCCACAGTTTGCGTATGGCAAATAATGCCAGGAAAATTCATGTACACATTACTGTTCAAACACACATTTTCAGCTTTTTGGGATACATGCTGCGTTAGTTTTCCATTACCATAACAAATAACTAAATGGAAAACTTATAAAGAGAAAAGGTTTATTTTGGCTTACAGTTTTTGCAAATTTCATCCCATGGTCCACTGGCCCCATTACAAGGCACTAGATCATGGCAAGGAGCATGTAGTGGAACACAAAGCCACTCATTTTATGGCTGTGAAAAGGAGGAAGAGACCATAATCCCCCATCGTCCTTGGAAGACACATGGCCAGTGACCTAAAGCCTCCCCACTAGGTCCCATTTTTAAAGTTTCCCCATCTCCTGGTAGCACCAAGCTGGGAACCAAGCCTTTAACCCCTAAGGAGGTGGCCTAGAACCACACCACACTACGGTATCCCACCCCAACACACGTAGGCTCGAGGCCACCTCCCAGTGAAAACTGCACCCAGTCCATCTCCAGAAGTCCCCAAGGTCTTAATAACCCCAGTGCTCCTCACAAGTACAACTCCAAAGGCAAACTCGTAGCTGTGAGCGCCTGTAAAAATCAAAGGAGAACTTTTAAACACTGCCAACATGCAGGGGCACAAAGGTAAATGCTCCCATTCCAAGAGAGGAGAAATAGAAAAGTCATGTGGAGAGATTAGACCAAAACGAGACCAAAATCCAGGAGGAAAAACATTCAACCTAAAATGTCTGGGACACGCTGTGGTGGGATGTGGGCCCCAAGGACTTGAGAAGCTTCACCTGTGTGACTTTGCTGGGGACAGCCTTTGTGGCTTCTCTCAGGATTAGCTTTTCTGCCACATGTTGCCTGTTTCACAGGCTTTCCTTTTTCATCTGGGTAGAAGCCTCCAATGCCCCATAACTCTTGCATTTGCATTCTTCATGCCTGCAAACTTCAGTGTCACATGGATGACGTCCAGGTCTGCCCCTAGTGTGAGTTATACCTGAGCCCCCTTGAACCTGGCTCCTGCAGCCCTGAGGGCCTGCATGGATGCGCATAGGAAAAATAATCCCAGGAAAGCAATAACTGAGGTGCTTTGGGGCAAGCAGGGCACCCTGGGAGTCTCTTCTCCAAAGACTGAGTTGGAAAGTCTTTGCCACAAGCTTGCATCTCTCTGTCGCTAAGCCTGTGATGGCCATGGCCTTGCCAGTACCTGAGATTCACTCCAGTGTCTCTCCTGTGGTCCAGATGGAAAGGGTTGGCTCCTTTGAAGCGACAGTAGCAATGGCAACTGCGCGCTCCTTGGCCAGAGCATCCTGTGCACTTCTTGTCCAGCCTCACTCTGTTCCTCCTTGCTCCCCACTCTCATAGCCAATTTGGCTTACAGCGGCCATTGCCTAAATGTTGCGCTGCCTTGAGCCTAGATAAATGAATCTGTCTCCTTTAAAGTCAGATGCCCACAAAATCTCAGGCTACGCACAAAATACCACCAAGGTTTTCTGGCCGCAGTGTGACCAGGGAGAGCTCTCATCCCATTACTCAGCAGAACCCTTGTTCCATGTGAAACTTCATCAGCGTAACCTGCGCCGCCTGCACCCGGGCAGCACTTGGGGCTGCCAAGCCCCTGCCAGAGTCACTGGGGATCCATGCTTCCCGCACTCTAGGCTTTCTCTAGGCAGTTCCCCCAAACTCTTCCCAGACTCCTTCTGCAAAGCTGTGCTAAAGACTCTTCCATGCTGCCACCTCCAGCCACAGCAGCAACTCCACTTCTTGGTGCCGATTTTGTAGACATCCTCAGTGTAGTGAAATTACCCATCGCCTCTACCTAGGAGTGAAATTGCCCAGCCACGTAGTAACTGTGTTTATTCTTTTGAGGCCACTGCCAAAGTGGTTTCCAAAATGATTCCATGCCATTTCCCCACCTGCAGAGTAGAAGGATTCCATCTTCTCTTCATCCTCACCAGTATCTGTGACCTTCTACCATGATGATTGTCCCTCCTATCCCAGTGGGCATGCAGTGGGAACTCACAGTGCTTGGCTTGTGTGTCCCCAAGGACTAGACCTCGAGCACCTTTCCGTGAGTTCCGTGCTCATCTCTAGGTCTCCTTTGCCTGTGTTTGAGTTGGGTTGCTTGCCCTTTCACTGTTGAGTTTGAAGTGCTTTTTATGTCTTCCAGATGCTAGATCCCCATCAGTTACATAATTTGTGAATATTTCCTGCCGTTCCACGTGAGTGTTTTCACACTCTCACTAGTGTCCTGAGACGCACATGTTTGGAGACTGCTGAAGTGCAAGGGTCTGTCCGTGCTGTTGGGGCTTATGTGGGGTTTCTTTCTGAGGCTAGAAAATGCTCTGGTTGACTGTAGTGCTGCCTATATGTATCTTTGAATAGCCCAATAGCCTTTGAATGCATACTTTCAATGGGCGAGTTTGTGGCGCGTGAACTATACATCAATAAAGTTGCTAAGAAACTGAAGGAAGGCCCATGCAGCTCACCTCCGATGCCCCTGACCTGCTCTCAGCGTGCACCTTTGGCCCTGGCCTCTCTGGCCCCCGTGTGCTCCCCCACACACACACCAGCCATGGGAACAGAGTCCTGAACAGGATGCCAGGCTTTCCTGAGCTGCAGGCTCAGCACACCCAGTCACCAGGTTCACCTTCACTAGGCCGCCAGCCCACCAGGTGGGCCCCAGCAGGCCCTGCCAAAGGCCACCTCCTGCCTCCACCTGGTGCTGTCCCTGCTGGGTTTGGAGTGGAGACTGGACTTAGGTGCCCAGTGCCCTTTCCATGCCTCCCTTCTGGGGCACTGTGTGCCCAAGCTCTGCAGCTGTGGCTGAATTCTAACCCTGGTACTGCCTTTCGCTAGCTATGTGGGCATGAGCATGAGTTTCCCCTCCCAACACGGGGCTCGAAGGACTATTGATCTCAGAGGGCTGTCCCACCCCCCATCTTGAGAGCCAGTTCCTGTGTCGCCAGTCTTCCTTGTAGCACCTGTCACTGGAGGCCCCATTTACTTCTTCTACCATATCTGTCTCTGCTAAATCTCCCAGGCCTGTCACTTCTAAGGAGCTACCAGGGTCATCAGAACTTGGCCTGACATGGCTGCCACCTGAATACATGGCTTCAGCTCTTCCTGGAGTCTGTGGGACACCTGCTGTGGCTTTGCAGCCTCCGTCCCACCTGGGTCACTTAGCCAACCTCTCCATTCCAGATGCCAGAAATCCAAAGTCAAGGGTGGAGCAGACTGCGCTCTCCTGACACCTTCCAGTTGTCACACACCATTGTCCCTGTGCATGTTCTCTGTGTCCCCTGTTCTTTATGAGGGAGCCAGTTATCAGCTAAGGGCCCACCCTGATCTGCTATGACAGGCACTATTTTCTCTTGTCCTCTTCCTGTCTCCACCTCACCCCACACCTTCCCTGTCCAGATGCACCAACATCTTAAACAGCAATGGGGAGCTCCGGAGCTTTCGGCCTCGTGACCGGGATGACATGGTGAAGAAGGTTATTGAGCCAATGGCTTGTGATGGCCTGCGCACTATCTGTGTCGCCTACCGAGACTTCTCTGCAGGCCAGGAGCCTGACTGGGACAACGAAAATGAAGTGGTGGGTGACCTCACCTGCATTGCTGTCGTGG
>PVKN010004428.1:8579-33674 GCA_004027915.1 Capromys pilorides
TCAATCCCCAGTACCGCAAAAAAAAAAAAAAAAAGTGAATTTTGCTGTTGTTTTTGTGATACTAGGGTTTGAACCCAGAACTTCCACACTGAGCTATGTCCCAGCATATTTTTTTTTTTTTTAGACAGGGTCTCGCTATGCGGTTCAGGCTGACCTTGAACTCACTTTTGTAGCCCAGGCTGGTCTCGAACTCACATTGATCCTCCTGCCTCAGCCTCTCAAATGCTGGGATTACAGGCATGAGCCACCACGCCCGGCAGGAATCACCATTCTGACTGAGTTGTTCCTGACCTTTTCTGCTTTGAAAGATTTGAAGAGAGAATTTTATGTAAGACAAAGCTAATAGCACCAACTTTAGTTTCTTAAAATGTCATAAACGTTCGCATCTCAATCTGGAAACATCAGTTTCCACCTCACATTTTTTGTCTTGTGATTTCACATGCAGGGCTGGGAATGTAGCTAAGTGGTAGAGCACTTGCCTAACATCTTTTAAAAAAAAATTCAGGCGCACCCCCAAGTATTTCTTTTATTGCCTTCCCTTATATCAGGTTGCCCTATTAATCTCTTTTTGATTTTCTTAATCTTCATGTTCACATGAAACTTCCTGGTTGTGATTATTTCTAAATCATATCACCACTGAATTTGCCAAGAACTCAAAAATCAGTAGCACCTTTGTTTAAATTCTGATAACAAACAGATGCAAATAAATTCTGCTAATGTCCGGTGTGGAGATTCTTCAAAAAACTAAAATTAAAGGTTCCACTTGACCCAGCTCCTCCTCCTCTTGGTAATGTCCATCCTACCACAGCAGTGTGTTGCACACTCATGCTTACAGCAGCACAGTTTGTAATAAAATCTTGGCAGCAGCACAGATGCCCTCAGCCAATGAGTGAATAAAGATGTGGTTTTTTTATGCAGTGGAGCACTACCCAGACATAAAGGATGCACTGGAGACATTTCTAGGTAAATGAATACACCTTGAGGCCATGCTCTTTTAAGTGAAGTAAATTGGACACACATTAAGTATCATGTTGTTTGGTGTAAGAAACCAAAAATACAAATAAGGACCAAAATGCATAATAGATGTTGAGAGATGGGAAGAAAATATTCAAGTAAGAAGGGAACAAGAGAGGAGGAAGGAGAAAGGAAGGGACAAGAAAATAGAAGGAAAAGAAATGGAAACAAAGCCTTTTTTTTTTTTTTTTTAGCAAAACTTTTTTTTTAAAATCTTTTTGAGACAGGGTCTTGCTATGTAGTTCAGGCTGGCCTTCAACTTACTTTGTAGCCCAAACTGGCCTTAAACTTGCAGCAATCCTCCTGCCTCAGCCTCCCCAGTGCTAGGATTACAAGACTGTCCCACCACACCCAAATTAAAGATTTTATAAAGGAAGAGAGGTGAAGGGAAGGGAGGGGAATGGGAGTAAAGAAGACTCAAAATATATTGTGTGCAAGTACAAATTCCCTAAGATAAATGTTAATGTACTTCACAAAAAGAAAAAAAAATTCTTCTAGTGTCATTTTAGATGGCTGCTAGCAGAAAACTGAATTCATAGTTGCTAAGTCATACTTGTTCAGTGTGTGTTCTGGTAGGCTGGGATGCACTTGAAGGCCTTTGTCTCTTCACTTTTATTCCTGTAAATTTTGAGTGCCACCCGCATGACTCATTTCCTTTTTCCAAAGCCTCACTCTGCCGGCCTGGTGTGTTCCCTCTTGTTCTTCTGGGTGTTTACCTCTTGCTGAGGTGCTCAGCCCATCAGCACCCACCTGTCCTTCTGCCATGCCGAGGTCACCGGGTGTCTGGGTGTGGGGCCAGCTCTTGGCTGCAGACCCCCATAACCATGTGCAACCACTGCCAGCTTTCTCAGGTCCTCTCTCCTCTACTCAAGGAAACATCTCTGCCTCTCAGGCTCACCTCTCAGCCAGTGGAGGAGGATCATGTGGACAGCTGTTTGCACATCCTTCAATACTGGCACAAGTCAGTGGAGTCATGTGGTTACGGAGGGGCAGGCATGGCATCTTGAGATGTTTGTGCCCAGGTACTGCTGTTGTGATTGTGTCACTTATTAACTAGCATACAGTAAGCCAACAGAGAGAAAATGGTTCTGTGAAAATGAAGGTGATTGCTTGGGGGGGGGCGGAGCTTAAAAGAATGGGAAGATAGCCTCAGCTTAGGCAAAACAGTGAGCAGGCTGGAGGTGGAGGGATCCTTCACTTCCTGCTTCGCCTTGGGGGTGGAGGGGTTAAGACGGGGTCTCACTAGGTAGATCACCTGTGTCAGCCTCCTGAGTGCTGTGATAACAGGCTTGCGCCATCACACTCAGCTCAAGTGTTTGCTTTCTTTTATTTAGTTTTTGTTTGTTTGTTTTGAGACAGGGTTTTGCTGTGCAGTTCAGGCTGGTCTTGAACTCACTTTGTAGCCCAAACTGGCCTTAAACTCTGTAGCGTTCCTCCTGCTTCAGCCTCCTAAATGCTGAGACTATGCCCAGTTTAAGGGTTTGCTCTTTTTTTTTTTTTTTTTTTTTTTTTTTTTTTTTTTTTTTTTTTTTTTTTTTTTTTTTTTTTTTTTTTGTCTTTTTGAGACAGGGTCTTGCTATACAGTTCAGGCTGGCCTTGAGCTCACTTTTTTTAGCTCCAGCTGGTTTCGAACTCGCACTGATCCTCCTGCCTCAGCCTCCCAAGCACTGGGATCACAGGCGTGCTCCACCATGCCTGGCTTAAGGGTTTGCTCTTCATCTCTCATTTAGTTTCCTGTTTCTTTCCTAAATTCTCTTTTGTTGTGTCTTTAGACTCTATGAGAAATTCTCTTTTATAATCATCTTTAAATAGTTTAGTTTTTCAAGGACCAGCTATTTTTAGAATTCTTTTTTGGGGAAGGTACCAAGACTATATTCCGGGCTGCAGCAGTCAATCTCATGATTTAGGAGCCTGGGGGTTCCTTATTTATTTTTATGTAGCTGGTAAAATGGCCTCTGTGAACATTTCCACAGTACAAAGGTTTTCTTCCTGCTGCCACTGGGGACCAACTCTGAGGCAAATAAAACTTGTTTATGTGGGGCTTTTTCATAGAGCTCCAATTCCAGGGCCAGAAAAGTTCCTGCCCCCCACAAAGAATTTAATACCAGAGGGAGTATGCTTTACCTCCTGGAAGTGAGTTGTTGTTTTGTTAGGGGTTTGTTTTTTGTTTTGAGACAAGAGTCTCGCTATGTAGTACAGGCTGGCTTTGAACTCATTATGGAGCCCAGGCTGGCCTCTTTTAACTGATGGCAATCCCCCTGCTTCAGCTTCCTGAGTGCTGGGATTACAGGCCTGTATCACCATGCCCAGTGGAAGTGTATGTTTGCAGGCCTTTCTGAGGGTCCTGGCTCCCACAGCCTCTCTTTGCTGCTTCTGTGAGAGAGTGTGAGCCTTGCCTCAGCTCCTTGCTTTTAATATCTTTTCCACCATTCTGGGGTGTGGAATTTGTATTGTGTTCTAGTTTTGTTGTAAATGGAGTTTGCTCTTTTTTTTTTTTTTTTTTTCCCTCCTTTTTACATTTAGAGTACATTTGGATGGCTTTTGAAATCACTGACTTTTTTTTTCTTGAAAATGAGAAAGCCTATAAAGACTTCTGACCAGGTATGGTCCCCTTTTCCAAAGGGCACAAAACTGTGAAGCCCGAAGATCTGAAGAGGGGGAAGTAAGAGCACAGGAAAGAAAACGGGGTGGAGGGAGAGATGGCTCAGTGGCAAAAGTGTCTGCCTGGTAAGCTCAAGGTCCCCGGTACCACCCCCTCAAAAAAAGAAAATGGGACCTTGGGGGAAGTGGTGAAGATAAGGCAGTCACTAACGCGCCCTCCCCACCTCTACAGCCCCTCCCACAGGGTTCCTGGGCATAGAGCCCGTGGGCCAGGGCACAGAGAATCTTAGGCCCAGTCCAGCTCTGAGTCTCCAGAGCTGAAGAACGAGGCCAGAGAAAGATGTGTGAAAAAGTCTGCAGTAGGCAGTGGGTAGACCCGGAGCTAGGAGGAGCCAGGAAAGACAGGTGTCATAGGACCTAACGCAGGCCGGGCTGGATGGGAAAGGAAAGGGGGAGAAACAAAATTGGGAGAGTTGGGAGGTGGGGTGGAAAAGGAAAAGACCATCAAAAACGGGGCAGCTCCAAGAAGAGGAGGGGGATAGTAGGAGTGAATGATTTAAGAAGACAATGCAGGCACATGCCTGGTCAAACCGTGTACTTGGGAAGAAGTACCGCAACTATCTACTGAGGCAGGAAGGTTGCAAGTGTAAGCGCAGCCTAGGTGCATTGTAAACACCGACTTCATAATGTATTCAGATTGGTGGTCCCAGCACTTGGGAGGCTGAGGCCTAAGGATTACTGAAAGTTCAGGGTCATTCTGGGCTACATAGCGAGTTCAAGGACAGCCTGAACTACTGAGCAAAATCCTGCCTCAAACAAAATAACTTAGTTTTTTCTATTAACCTGCCATGGGTCTCATAACATCATATACTAGGCCTCTTATTACACCTTCCCCATAAAGCCTCATTCATCTTATAAGCCCCTGAGTTCAAAGCATCTGCTCCTCAAGGGGTTAGAAAACTTCATTCATTTGCCATGCCTTCTTTGCACTGGGCCATGTTCTAGACCTCAGGCATACATGAAAAAGTTCCTGCCAGATGTGTGATACTCCAGAGGCAGGTATCTTCATATTTGGTTTTTCTTCTTGTGATCCTTGGGATTGAGCCCAGGACCTTTGCACCAGGCTACACCCAGAATCTTTTTTTTTTTTTTTTTTTTTTTTTTAATTTTGAGAGAAGGTCTCACTAAATTGTCCAGGCTAGGTTTAAATTTGTGATTCTTCTGCTTCAGCCACCCAGAGTGCTGGAACTACAGGCATGTGTCATCATGCCTGGCTTTAAAACCTGGCAGTGAGTCTTGAAATGATTCCATATATCCAAAATCGGGGATGAATAAGAGGAAGATACACTTGGTGATCTCGAGAGAGTGTAGCAAAAAGGGCACTGTGAGCTCTAGCTGAAACCCAGATCCATTCTGTTTATTCTATTGAGATTCCTGACATTAGGAGAGTTATATTGGCTTTTCCTCATATATGAATGAAGATTATTTCACATGTCTAATGTTACAGAATTAAGTATGTGAAGTTCTCAGCAATGGTCGATAGTCAACAAGTCTTATTTTCCACCTAAGAGATTGGTTATGCCAAAGGAATAAACACTAATGGGCAGGTCCAGGGTCTTGCTACACAGTTTGGACTCATAGTGATCCTCCTGCTTTAGCCTCCCCAGTGCTGGGATTACAGGTGTGTGCCAACAACGCCTGGTTTGAGGGCGGGCACAGCATGCAGTATAGGGGATCAAACTTGGGACCTTGAGCTTGCCAGGCAGGTGCTTAGAGTGTGCTGTCTCTACTGTTCTGACCTTAATAGTGCAATACATTCTCATTACTGTACAGCCAGCACCACCATGTGTCCCCACAGAGTTGCATTTTATTTTTTTAAAAAACCTTTATTTATGTTATGGTTGGCTTAGCCTGCCCTGGGGGTGGGGCTGGCCCAGTGTGTGGTGTTGGGGATTGAACCTCGGTCCCTGCAGTTGCCTGAGCAGGTGCTTCAGACCACTGAGCTATCTTGCCCTCCCCAGAACTGCATTTTAGAAAACAGCCTGTTCACGTCCGTCTCCCCAGCCCCTAGCCGCCAGCATTCTTCTTTCCATCTGTACTGGTTCCCCCACTGCAAGCTTCACATAAGGGGGATCCTGCTGTAATTGTCACTGCGTGTGTGACTTACAGCCTAGTATCCTCGCAGGCATCAGAATTTCCTTACTTTTTAGTCTGAGTACTGCTCTATGTGTGGATATGCTGCTTTGTTGCATTCACTCATCCAGCACCAGGCCCTGGGTCCCTCCCACATTTTTACTCTTGTGGGTCACATTGTGGTGAGCCCAGTGTGCCAGAGCCCTCCTGCACCCTGCAGCCACTTCTATTGGATATGTGCTCCGAGGGGACTTGCTGAGCCCTACGATGATTCCCTTTGTAGTTTCCTGAGGAGGTGCACACAGTGATTACACCAAAGGACTGTACTTTTTTTCCGTATCAGGAATCAAACTCAGAACCTTGTACTTAAGGACTGCATCTCGATGGGGAAATGGAAGCAGTGAAGTGTTGTATTGTTATACAATATATATGGCTTTTTTCACTGGGTAAAGGGGTAGCCCACCGAAAACCTGAAAATATGTCTGTAGACATATGAACATATAGTAATTTTTCAAAAGAAGGAACATGAGGGGGACCCTGTGATCACAAGCATCTGGGATCACCTGCTCTGCCCTTCCTCTGTCTGCTTCCCTGCAGGTCCATTACATCCTCCAGGAGGTGGTAATGGGTGGGATGGTGCTAGAAACCAACATGAATGAGATCGTGGCCCAGATGGAAGCTCAGAGCCGGCTAGAGAAGTCAGAGGTGAGTCTGGGGCCATGTATTTGCTCTGCTGTGCAGACGGCCTGGGCAGGAGGGGAGAGTGGGCATCTTTGGAGGTGGTGTCTGCTCACCTTTCTTCCTGAAGTCCATCAGAGGTGGATGATTTGCAGGTTATTCCTGATGGTTAAGCAGAAGGCAGAGAACTCTGACTGGGCTGTGGCCGATGCTTGTGGTTTCTAATTCCTCCTCTGAAGGTGATATGCTCCCTGGAGGGACCAGCTGTCCCTATTCCCATTCTCCAGTGGTTTCAAGTTTGTGTGCTATGTTAGTCTGTCCAGGCAGCCGTTTCTTGTGGTATCCTTTCAGCCCTTGATTGTAAGATGTTTAAATTCTGCTTAGGCTCATAAAAAGCTAGTGTGGTCTCATAAGGCTAGACTTACCAAGATGGAGCCCAGGCTACCCTTACGTGGTACTAGGCTGATACAGAAGCTCTCAGAAAAGTTGGTTCCCTAAGATCTCGCAGTCCTTTAGCCATACCAGGGCGCAGTGGTGACAGACACATGCCTTTATAGGTGCAGGAGCAAAATAAATTACCTCTTAACTGTCTGCATGTCTTAAGAGTTTCTTTGCTTTGGGTAATGGAACCAGGTCTTGAGAGTCTTCTGTAAGGACTGGCAGAGCCCTGAGGAAGCTTTTCTAGACCACAGCTCTCAGGTAGCTCTTGTTCCTTTAGAGAGGTGAGCTGGGGAGCCTCAGGGATAGGGTGAGTCAAAGACTGGGGATTTGAAACAGAGGAAACAGACCTGGGTGAGGGTGGGACAGAGTCCGTGTCCTGAAAGCAGTTAATCAGAAAAAAAGTGATTTCAAGAGAGGTTGGGCACATAGGGGCTGGAGAGATAGCGCAGTAGAGTAAGCACTTGCCTGGCAAGCACAAGGGCCTGAGTTCAATCCCCAGCTCTGCCAAAAAAATATAAAATAAAATAAATAAAAAAGACAAAAACAAATAATCTATAAAAAAAAAAAAAAAAAAAAGAGAGGTTGGGCACAGAGCTCTGTGTCCGTCTTGCCACGTGACATTTCCAAAGCCAGCCCTTCCATCCTGCGTTAATCTGCAAGCAGTTGCCTGAAAGCTGTGATGTTCCTTTTCCTTTTCAGAATTTCCCTGTGACTTTGCACTTGTCTACAAGATAGTCTCTTGAGGAAAGGGTTTGGTTTTGTGTGGTTTCATAACCAGAAAAGTACCCTTGATACCTCTTCTGCCTCGGATAAGCCACCTCAGGTTATTTCAGCGCGCACATACTGGGCACCTTCCATGGGCCACACCCCGTCGGTCGCTGGGACTCTGAAGCTGTGTGACACATGACCCAAGCCCACCTTTGAGGAGCTTAGAGTCTGATAGGAGCGCGGGCTGTGGACACATACTGAACCCTGCTACTTTGCATATTGTTTTGTTGGCCTTCTTTGAGGATCAAGGAGAAAAAATTAAAAGACGTGTACATCCATTTGGAGTTGTTCTCAGTCTCCTTCACGTGCTCTGTGATTTGTTTGTAAAGCATCAGCAGAAGACCCCGAGAGCACATCTCCTACTCACCTCTTGTTTCTCCTCAGGGCGGCCTTTCCGCAGCCCCTGCACGTGCTGTGTCTGCGGTGAAAAACATCAACCTGCCTGAGATCCCGAGGAACATCAACATCGGTGACCTGAACATCAAAGTCCCCAACCTGTCCCAGTTTGTCTGAGGCGAGGCTTGGGCTAAACTCGAATCCGTTGGGATGAGCAAAGCCAGGCAAGCTGGAATCAGAACCCACTGGCATCTTAGAAGAGTCAAGCCTCGGCTAGTACGTGTGCGTGGGGGGCGTGGGCCCTCTGACAGCAGGGCATGTGCACCACACCGCCTGCACCTGGATCTCTGCCTCCCTCCAGACTCCTCCTCCTCAGCATCCAGGATCCTGAGGGCCAAAGGAGGAGCCAGCCCTTATGTGGATGTAATGGGGCAAGAGTGGGATTCATGAGGCCCACAGTCACCTGCTGTCTGTGCTGGTGCCCTTTTACCCAGAATCCTTTTGTGTACCCAAGCTTTTTGGCTGTCACATTCTGTGGAGAACATTTCCCATTTCCCCGTAGGTCTGGTTCTGTGCTACTCATGTGTGGGAAGTATCCCCAGCATAAGCCTAGTGCATTCCACCATACTTTCACCATGCGGGGGAGGTCCCTTAGGGGAGAGAGGGACCCTATATCTGTATGGTTTAAAAATACATTCCCATGTTGAGAGCAGGGGCTCAGTTGCTGTGTTGGGAATGATGACTCACCCCCAACAGTTGGGAACCCACTGCCAGCACCCCTTGGATTAGGGCAGAAGAGCCTGAGCAGTTCCTGGACCTGCATCATACCAGCTATGCCCTCCCTGCATTGGGCTGTGGGCACATTTGTTTCCGTTAGGACTCCTGATACCCAGAAATGTTTACATGGATAAGACTTCTTTTTCTAAGGTTAATGTGGAGCTTGGACTGCCACTCACACCTGGGCCTCTTGCTGCACACTGTCCTATAAGCCAGCCTTGGGTGGGCTTGTGCAGCCTTGAGCATTGGCCCCTCAGGCCTTCTGATGTGTGGCACAGCAGGTCTAGGACAGTGCCCAGCAAAGCCATTACAGGAGCCACAGAGTGGGCAGCTGTGGGCAGTGCTTCCTGTGGTTTGTGTCCATTGCCCCCTGCCTTCTGTCTTTGCTCTTCTAGGACCTCAGCAATGACCAGTTTTGGGGCAGGTGACAATAGGCAGCCTCATGTGGTATGAAGGGGACTTAAATAGCCCTGAACACCAAATCCCCTTGTTTGAAGGAGTTTTTTTTTAAATTAGTTTAAAAATTTTACTAATCTACTTTCCAAGGATTTTGTTGTTTTTTGAGGTAGGATCTCACTGTGTACCCAGTCTGGCCTTGAACTCACAGCAGTCCTTTTGCCTCAGGCTCCTGAGTGCTGAGATTGTAGGCATGTACCACTGGGCCCTAGCTGCAGTGTTTGGGGTTCTTTGGTAGACATTTCAGCACAGTCACATTTGCCAAACGTAAAATAGTAATAGCAAAAGAAACCAGTGTTTACTTTGCATCTTCTGTAAGGCAGCGTGAGCAAGGTCCTCTGATACCTGAAGGCCCACATTCTTAGCCCATTTTGCAGATGCAAATAGTGAAGTTCAGTGGGCTGGGGAGGCTTGGCAAGCACAAGGTCCTGAGTTCAATCCGCAGTACTGCAACAGAAAAAAAATAAAATAGTGAAGTTCAGAGGAGTAGTTCAGAAGCAGTGTAACCTGCTCTCACCATTCACAAAGCTAACATTTTCCCTTGTGCTTTAGATATTACTGTTTTGCCTTCTGTGTAAGTAAGGAAACCAAGGCTCAAAGAGATCTGGTAGCTTCTCAAAAACATAAAAACAGGTGTGTTGGTATATGCCTGTAATCCCAGTATTGAGGAGGTTGAGGCAGGAGGATCCTCGGGAGTTTGGGACTGGCCAACGTTACGCAGTGAGCTCAAGGCCAGCCTGAGCTGCATAATGAGACCATGTCTTAAAAAGACAAAAACAAAACAGGCCTAGTTTTCTCAGGTAGCCAGTGACCACATCCTAGATTAAGAGGTGAAGGGTCCCCTATGTCCCTCCACCTAACTGCTTGAAGTCTAGAGTGCTACAAGTTAGTGGAGGGTCACAAAGTGAGAACTGAGTCACTGTTCATGTTGTCATATGATTGCAAGTGTGCTTTGGGACAGTTGTGACTGGGTTTCCTGA
Organism: Capromys pilorides; assembly: GCA_004027915.1. Lineage (NCBI taxonomy): Eukaryota > Metazoa > Chordata > Mammalia > Rodentia > Capromyidae > Capromys > Capromys pilorides. The sequence goes on from PVKN010004428.1 coordinate 18,764, forward strand.
GAGTTTTGGTATGCATCTGGAAACCAGTGCTCTCTAGTGCCATTTCCTGTCCCTGTTGATGTCCCAAGTAAACATCCGGGTACCACTCCTCAGACTGCCCCTGAAGGCAAACTCAAGAAAACTCAGTCCCCCTGGACAAACCACAGTGTTCATTACCTACTTGAAGTTTCCCGCAAGTCCAGCCAGCCACAGGATTTCCCAGGTGGTGTAGAGCACTGGATGTTTGGTACCCACTGCCTCTCACCAGCATCTGACCTTGGTCCCATCGTGCAGTTTCTGAGTGTCTAGCTCAAAGGGCTTTGCTTCTCTCAATTGTCTCTGTGCTCTGCCGGTTGGAATGTGTGCCTGACTGGAAGCCAGAAGTGTGGAGTATTTAAAGGACAGTACCCCACTTCCCACCCTGTGTGACCCCACCACGCACTTTCCTACAGCCTAGCTGTGGGCCTTGCATACCGCACTGAGGGGCCCTTGAGTCCCTGCAAGTCTCCCTTCTGTGCCTTCTCTACCACATGCACAGCCAACCCTTCCAGGCCACCGCCTCCACCGCTACTGACCCAGTTTAGTGATGCTCTATGTGACTGCAGCTTCACCAGAAAAGGAGCCAGGAGGACACAGTGCGACCCAGGTCGCTGGCTAAACCCGGTCCTGTGGCCCAGAGTTTAGTAAAGGGCAGCCTTAAGTCCTGGGCATGGCTTTCCAACTAAGATGTTTTGCTGATCATACATGAAAATACTGTCCCAGCGATGACCAGGATCCTGCTGCATGTCACCAGCTCAGAGCAGCAGACGGAGAATAGTTCCTACTGACTGCCCTGCCTGTGTACCAGCCAGAAAGTATGAGATACCCAGAGGCCTCTGTTGGCTCCTAGCAAATGTCCTGAGTTCCCAGCCCCTGGGCTGCACAAGGCAGTCTTGAGCTTAAGGCTTCTGCCCTCTTTGGAGCCCTGAAGGGCTCTGCGTGTGCAGCAGGTGGGCCTGGTGGCACAAGTGACTGGTGACTGGAGGTAGTTCCAGGCAAATGGTTGTTCCTTTCCAAAAGACTTAAAATTCTTTCCTATTTCAGTTTTTCCTTTCAAAGAAAAAAAAAAAAAATGTACTCATGAGGTTCACATTTTAGGAAAGCACAAGACTGATGAGCCAAGTTTTCCAACCTGGTAGCCGCAAGGGTTTCCAATGTCAAGGACTAACAATGGTCCAAGCCCCTGGGTCTTTATTACCAGAAATGAAGGCACAGTGTCCTTAAAGTGAGTCTCACTACCAGCTGTGGCCAGGAGCCCTGCTTTCCTCTCAGGGGCCTCGCCCAGCACCCCAGCTCTGTACTGCTGAGCCTGCTTGTATGTTTGGGCTTTTGAGTTGTGGTCTGATTCCCACTTCCCAATTGTAAGCCCAGCATGGGGCTCATGGTATCCAGTGCTGGGTCTCTCCCCCAGGAACAGTGCAGCTCTGAACCTCTCAGTACCTAACTGAAAAGGGAGACAGAGGTGGTATCTCAGCCTAGCACTTTGGGAGCCAAGGGTGATAGCCTTGGGAGCAGGAGGTGGCATGGAGAATAGGAAGGGAGGGAAGCAGAGCTAACTGGCATCCAAGATGATGAAGCTGCTCCTGAGTGGAGGCACTTGGCTCTGGACGGATGCAGAGTTTGGATATGGAAGTGTTAGCTTCAGTCTCCTGAGTATCTGGAGACCGACTGGTCAGCATCTAGGTGAGCGCCAGAGGAAACTGTATCCATCGCAGATGCTGGGAGTGGTGGTGAGTGCTACGGCCAGGGGACAAGAGTGCCTAGGGCCATGTCCGCCCATGGGCAGGGGAAAGAAATGTGTAGTCACCATAGCAGTCAAAGTCAACTGCAGTACGGAGCAGGAAGAGAGAATCCTTGTCAGGCTTGCAGCCACCCTGCCAATCTCAGGTGAGCATCCAGATCTAGTGGCAGCAGTGAGGGCGGGCAGAAATGTGGTGGGCCACCAGCCAGCTGAGCACACAGCCAGAGCCTTCTGGGGATGAGCCCCTCAGGCCCCAGCTGCTGCAGTCCCAGGAGCTGCGCAGAGGCGCTGGGAACTGAGAAAGTAGATGGCTAAGTCAGCTGCTGTCCCAGGAAGTGGTGGGAAGGCAGCATCTGTTGCTCTGGAGAAATGAGGACAGCGAACTGAGTGGAGACTGGGGCCTGGCCTGTTCCCCTAAGTGGCACCTTGTGGGCAGAAGCTCTGTGCAGAGTCTTGGGGAGGTGGCAGAGGCCTGCGGAAGTGAGGCTTCCTATCCAGCGACGTGTTCTGAGTCAGAAGAGCAAGGCTATGATTGGTAAAGCCAGAAGTGTGCGGGGGAGTGGACCTTGAAACTGACTTCCCGTGGGATGGAAGGACCTGTGTGTTGAGCTGTGACCAAGCAGACCTGGCTGAGGGCATCCGTAGGGACTCCATCTTTCCCTTGGGAAATGAGGCCTAATGCCGACTCGGGGCTGTCTTCCCACACCTTAGCTTCCCAAGCCTGGGCCATAGGGACCAAGGGACACAGGTAGTTGCCCTCTACAAGCGTGTGAGCTAGTGGTACAACTAAATGACAGGAAGAAAGCCAGGTGCTGTTTTCAGAGATGTGCCTAGCAGTTCCCAAACCAAGCTGAGGTTCATAGTACTTTAGGACAAGTTTAGGTCCTGATAAAGCTATCCTAAAATGAAAATGAGAAAAAATAAAAAATAAAAATGAGGGCCGGCCAATTAGTTCAGCAGATTAAAGTGCTTGCTTAGTCAGAGTGCAGTGGCCTGGTGTGCTATGCCGGCCCTGCCCTGGGGCGTGCTGATACGGCCATTGAGACTGGGTGTGCTCACGCTTGCCTGTAATCCCAGTGCTTGGGAGGCTGAAAACAGGAGGATCACTATGAGGTGGATCTGCGTAGTGAGATCCTATAGACCTTGTACTAAATACATTTTTTTAAAAAACCACAGATAGGCAGAACAGTGCACCAGTTTCCCACACACACTGTTTCTCCTGGAGATTGACCCCAGCTGCTTGCCCTACAGCTTGACAGCACGAGAGGATCCTGCTGCATGTCACCAGCTCAGAGCAGCAGACGGAGAATAGTTCCTACTGACTGCCCTGCCTGTGTACCATGGCAAAAGGTTGCAAGCTCAGGCCACCTCCAGCCTGCTCCAATCAGGCACTGACCAGTCAGGGTGTAGGGACCAGGCTTGGGGCTCAGGGCTCAGTGCCACCTCCTCCTCAGGCACTGTGCAAGAGAAACAGACCTTCCCACATCTTCCCCTCAGCAAACTGAGGCCATGAGACAGCCACAAGTGCAGTACCCTCCACTGCCTCTCATCAGCCAGAGGTGGAGTGCCCGCCCACCTCTCACGTGCAGTGCACCAGCGACCCGCCATCGTTCCCTTGACACCTCCCAAGCCCGACGGTGGGGAGTGGCTTCCCACTGTGGACAGCAGGATAAGGGCCTGGGAAGAGCTGGGTTCTTGTTAGAGAGGTACTCTGGGGGTTGGGGAGATAGCTCAGCAATGTAAGTACCTGCCTGGCAGGTGCAAGGTCCTGAGTTCAATTCCCAGCACCAAAAAAAAAAAAAAAAAAAAAAAATCTCTGCACTGGAATCAGCTAGGATTTGTGCTGCCAGGCAAAACTAACTTTTCTAGAATTTTCTCTAAAGAGCTGAGTGGTATGGCTGAACATTTCCAGGAAGCTGCTCCCTACTGTTCTGGGCTCGCCCTTTGAGGGCAAGAGTTTTCTGCCAATATCTCCTCCTGGGCCTCCTAGGCGCTCCTGCCCCTTCCCACAGTTGGGCCATAGGAACTGCCACCCAGCCCAGTGGCTGTTTAAGGTACACAGTGATATTACATGGTGGCACAGGAATCCCAAGGCTCTGAACTCTGCCAGATGGACAAGAATTCTAGTGACGTTGCCTAGCTTCCCAGCCCGAGTCTGGCACAGGGGACACCTGCAATGAGACATTCCTGCTAGACCTGCCCCAGGCTATCACCTGTTGTTACATTACCCTGAGGAAGCCATAGGCATTAACTTCAGGTCACAGAGTTCTCTAGGCCTGTGTGTCCTCCTGGGTAGCCCTTGCTTGTCCCAGTTCCTATCTGACATCTTACCACCCCGTGGCAGTCAAAGCCTTCCAAAGCCCAGGGAGGACCCTTGCTGGCCCAGACCAGACCAGACCAGGATGGGTGGTGAGAGGTAGGTGTGGAGAACATTCTAGGGTCAAGGTTGCAGGACTGCAGGTTGTCAGTGGCCCTGGAGCATGGCACGGAGAGGACAGGGAGGAGAGACAAGATGGCCTTGTGGATAACAGCTCTGATCTGAGCCAAGGGCCATGGTGATTCAGGGGAAAGAAGAAGAAACTCCCAACTTGCTAGATACCTAAATGCAGAATTTACTGCTGGGCGTGGTGGCGCATGCCTGTAATCCCAGCACTTGGGAGACTGAGGCAGGAGGATCAGTGCAAGTTTGAGAACAGCGTGGGCTACAAAAGTGAGCTCAAGGCCAGCCTGAACTGCATAGCAAGACCTTGTCTCAAAAAGATAAAAAACAAACAAACAAAAAAAACACAAAACCAAAAAACACAGATCTCATTTCTTTAAAATCAAAGAATGAGGGGGCTGGGGAGATAGCTCAGTGGTGGAGTGAGCATTTGCCTGGCAAGTGCAAGACCTGAGTTCAATCCCTGGTCCTGCAAAAAAAATAACAACAACAAAATGGTCTCTTTGGTTGGGGAGATAGCTCCGTGGCACAAGTGCCTGCCTGGCAAGTGCAAGGTCTTGAGTTCGAACCCCAGTCCCACAAAAAAAAAAAAAAAAAAAAAAAAAAAAAAAAAAAAAAAAATCAAAGAATGAGGGCTGGGGAGATAGCTCAGCAGCTTAAGTGCCTGCCTGGCAAGCACAAAGTCCTTAGTTCAATCCCCAGTACCTAAAAAAAAAAAGAGTAGGGCAAAACTAGAACATTAACTGTTTCTGAAACATATTGGGCCAACGAGATAGCTCAGCAGTCTAAAGTGCCTGCTTAGGCAAACTGAAGCAACCTCAGGAACTACAATTCAATTCCCAGCACCACATGCTATGCCTGCCCCACCCCCAGGACAGGCTGAGCCGGCCATAACATAAATAGATAAATAAAATTAAAATCAAAGAATGGATTCTAGGAACAAGGCAAGTTAAAACTAGGGAGAATTATATTGAGAGAAAGAAAACTGCCTTGGGGCCGGCGAGATGGTTCAGTGGTCTAAAGCGCCTGCTTAGGAGGGCTCAGGCAACTGCGGGAACTGCAGTTCGATCCCCGGCACCACATGCTGCGCCAGCGCCACCACCAGGGCAGGCTGAGCCAGCCACAAAATGAATAAAGAAACAAACAAACACAACAAGCAAACAAACAAACAAATAAATAAATAAAAAAAGAAAGAAAACTGCCTTAAAAGGACAGAAGGGGACTTGGAAAGTGGGTGGCCTGCTGACCCCAATTCTCAAAGGTGTTCATTGAGAAAAGCCACGAGGTCAGGTGGGTTCACGGTGGACATAACTGTAGTCAGCTAATACAAGTGTGGGCCTTAGGTAATATTGCTCCAATGGGAAGTCCTAAGGTGGGTGTGAGATGGACAAAACTATGGTGAACCAGTAAGATGACAAGTGCAGTTGCTTAGGGCAGAGGTTATAGCTCAGGGATGCAGCAGCATCTGCCTGGCAAGCTCAAGGTCCTGAATTCAATTCCCAGCACCAAAAAAGGAAAAACAACAAGCATGGTCACTTAGATAGTACTGATTAAATGAGGATCAAGTTGACAAGCAAGCTGCAGCACAACTTCCCAGAAGGAGTTTGTTCCACCACCCAAGGTGAGTGCTATCAATCACTGCTGTTTATCCTTTAGGGAAATCTATGGATGCAGACAGTCCTCTGTTCCAGAAGCCTTCAGTGAATTCCCCTCCAGCCCCAGTTGTCTTCTGTACTGACCTTTTGAGGGCTTTACTCTGTCTGACTGTCTACAATATTTCTTTCTTTTTTTTTTTTTCGTACCGGGGATTGAACTCAGGACCTTGCACTTGTCAGGCAGGTACATATGACACTGAGCTATCTCCCTGGCCCTTGCCTACAATATTTCTAAATAACTTAGCTATCTATCATAGGGTGGAGCATAATGGGGATTATTCCTGAGTTTGGTGAGCAGAGTCAAGAGTGGATGCATCTGCATAGTACTGGGGTGTGTGTGTGTGTGTGTGTGTGTGTGTGTGTGTGTAGGTGGGTGCCTTTAATTCGTTGAGGCTGAGGCAGCGGGATCTCACATTCGAGCCCTGCCTTCACAAAGTAGCGACTTAGTGAGAGCCTGTCTCAAGATTTAGAAAGGATTAGGACAGCTGGTGCAACAAGCTGGGTACAGGCACTCATCTATAATCTCAGGGCTTGGGAGACAGGCAAGAGGACTGCAGAGAGTTGGAGACCAACTTGGACCACACAGTGAGGTCAAGGCCAGCCTGAGCTACATAGCAAGACTGTCTCAAAACAAAACAAAACAAGGGGCTAGGGGAGAGGCTGAGGCTTGGAGATGCTCAGATTAGTTCAGGGGCATGGACTAGTCTCTAGGCCCAAGGGAAGGCGGGCTAAGAGGTGGGTGCCCCAGGGAGGGGAAGGGTAGCAGAGATCCTTGCCTAAGTCTAGTGCCTTTAGCTGATCCCTGAGTTCCTGGAATAACTGCTCCCCAGGTGCTGATGGGGGACCCCAGCCTGGGGAGCAGGGCTGGCATGGTGATGGCACCAGGGTGGGATGGCGTGTGTGACCCCCTCTCGCTAGCTCCAACCTGCATACAGGAGTCACAATAGTGACAATGGCTGCAGGAGCCCTTAGTTCTGTCCAGAGCTGTGGTAGCCCCTCTCTGGAGGATTATGCTCCCTACACCTTGGCCACCAGACACCGTGAGACTTGCTTTGTAGCCAGACATGCAGACCATACATTTCCGTGGCAGTTTCCAATCCAGCCAACAAGTGGTTTATGCCAGTGAGGGCGAACCTATGGCACATGTGTTGTCTTTCTTTTAAGACAAAAAAGTTAATATGGGGCCAGCAAGATGGCTCAGCAGTCTAAAGCATCTGCTTAGGCAAGCTTAGGCAATCTCAGGGACTGCGGTTCGATCCCCAGCACCACATGCTGTGCCAGCACCACCCCCAGGGCAGGCTGAGCTGATCATAACATACATACATACATACATACATACATACATACATACAGTTTAAAAAAATGTCAATGTGTTGAAAAAAGACTTACAGGCCAGGCATAGTAGCACAAACCTATAATCCCAGCCCTTGGGAGGCTGAGGCAGGAGAATCGGTGCGAGTTCGAGACCAGCCTGGGCTACAAAAGTGAGCTCAAGGCCAGCCTGAACTGCATAACAAGACCCTATCTCAAAAAGACAAAAAAAAAAAAAAAAAAAGCAATCGCTCTGGAGCTTCAGCTCCCCTGTGGCTATAACTTCTTCTTCTGGTACAGATAAGATGGACAACTCTGTCCTGTAAATAGAGTTTGTCATCTGGTTCTCTCAGGATTCATAAGGCTGGTCTTCTTTCAACGTTAAATTAGTAATTGCTTTGTCTTGCTTCTGTGTCCTCCATTGCCCTCCCCCTTTCTAAAAACCAACCCTCTGGGCCAAATGAAGTAACTTGAACCTTCCTTTGTTGTAACACCCAGCACTTCACACAGGAGTGTGGCTGAGTTGATGTGCATCTGAAATGCTGGAAATAAAAATAAATAAATAAAATAAAATCCTGGAAATAAACCCTCCTTTCTTCCTATTGGTCTCTCTCATTTCTTGGGTTCTGCAACAGCATGGTTGTTTTCTTTCTTTCTTTTTTTTTTTTTTTTTTTTTTTTTTTTTTTTTTTTTTTTTTTTTTTTTTTTTTTTTTTTTTTTTTTTTTTTTTTTTTTTTTTTTTTTTTTTTTTGTTTTCTTTCATGCTTTGTTTTCTTTTTCTTCTTTTTTATTTTATTTATTTTTTACTTTCCTTTTTTTTGGCAGGACGGGGAACTGGCTCAGCCTGCCCTGAGGACTGGACTGGCGCGGCTTGTGGTGTCAGGGATCACACTGCGGTCCCCTGAGCCTTCCTAAACTTGCCTTTGCAGATGCTTTAGACCACTGAGCTATCTTGCCAGCTCCTTTTTTATCTTTTTGAGACGGGGTTTCACTATGTAGTTTAGGCTGGCCTTCCAACTCACTTTGTCACCCAGGCTGGCCTGAAACTCAGTGACCCTCCTGCCTAAGCCTCCCAAGCAGAAGGATTAGGGTTACAGAGATGTGCCCATGCCCTAAACCTCACTGGGCACTCGAGGCCAGTCTAGGATACTAGTATTTCAAGATCATCTCAAAAAACAAAACAAAACATAACTAAATAAATAAATGGCCTTTTCAGTAGCTGGCAGTGAGGCGGAGGCGGTGATCCACTCGTGGGGGCCACCTGGGCGGTGGGAGAGGACAGTGACCGCTGTAAGGCCTCCTCCAAGACAAGTTCAGGGCCTGGGCTGCAGGGTGTGCGGTCCAGCACATCTGCCACCCACCACACCAGGCCTGGAAAGGTCAAGGGCCTGGCCCGTAGGGGCCCCACTGGCTAAGGATGAGGCTCAGTGCCGGGGTTCCAGGGTGACAAGCATGGTCTGGATGTGTGCTTGCAGGGCCCCCAGGTGCCCGTCCCACATCTACTAGGTGTGGGGCAGGCAGGATGTGCCAGGCCATGGGTGGAGATGAGGGTGGTGCCCAGGAGCTGGGGATCCCATGAGCACCCGGGGGGCGGAGAGGAGGAAGAGGGAAGACGTGTCGGAGTGGGTCTCGGGGTGGGGCCCCCAACAATGACATCAGTGATTTTCCCTCTGGTGCTGGAGGCAGAGGAGGCCAACCTGGAGTGGGGCCAGGCTGCTCTTTCTGGAACCACAGTCGAGGTGAATGTGGACGTGGGCTGGCTAAAGGACTGAGGGAGACTCCTGGACTCCTGGACCCTGCTGGGGACAGTGGGTTGGCCTAAGAGCTATGTTCACTTCCTCTGAGACAAGGTCTCCCTGTGTAGTCCAGGGGGGCCTCAAACTTGTAAGCCTTCCTGCCTCAGCCTCATGAGTACTGCGATTACAGGTGTGTACACTCATGCTCATCACCGTCATTATCCATTCTGGTCATCCGGTGATTGCCTGATCTTCCTTTAATTTGGAAAAGTGTTGCTGCTATAATTAAGTTAATTGTCTGAAGATAAAGTCAGCTTGAAATATCTGGGCAAGCCCTAAAATCCGAGACAGGAGCCCTGTGAAGACAGAGGCAGCGGAGAGCCATGGAATGCTGGCATCACCTTCCTCTCCCATCTACACACACTTGATCAATTTCCTGGCTTCCTGTGGCTCCCAACACCTAGGAAGGCTCCTCCCCAGAGCCCAGGGAGCCAGGCCCTGTTGGTGCTGGAATTTGAGACTTCTGCGAGGTCTGGCCGCACTGGAGGGTAAATCCTGTTGTTTTGACCCCCTAGTCTAGGGAGAAGGCTACTGAAGACTCAGGAAACTAGCACTGGGCTGAAGAGTCGGGAGAGCCCAGAGCGGGGCTGGGTGCCTAGGAGCCTGTAAGGGGGTGGGAAGGGCCTGGCCTGGTGCAAGCCTCAGGCAGTTTCAGGAGCGGGGAAGGGCGGCTGAAAGAATGGAACTCCCAGAGTTGTTGCCCCAGGGAGAAAAGCGTTTGGCCAGGCCAGGCCAGCCCCAGCCCTTTCTGAACGTGGCATGTCCCAGAGGAGTGGGCAGTGTGTGTTTCCTCAGAGGCTGGCCCACCTGGTGCACATCTTTGCCATCTCTGGGCCTATTTCTCTCCCGAAAGTGGGTTTAGAAGTTGGGCCCCCTTCTAACTCCCCATGCTGGAGCCAGGAGCCCTCTGCTCCAACAGCCCCCAGACAATAAGCTCCCCAGCCTGTGTGACCCCCAGAATCACACAGCTGTGGGGTTCCCCTCTGGCAGCAGAGGCCTCCCTGTGCTCCTGGCCCGAGGTGTGGCTCCCAGAGGCCTGAGCAGTAAGCAGTGACCTCACCACAGCAACTGACCTCTGGCTCAGGGAAGAGAGCATCGGGTTCCACATGATGAGCAATTCCACGTGGCCACAGCACAGCACTGTCACACTTGGGGCCTCCCCCAGGGGCAAGGGCTAGTGGCCGCTGCAGCCAAGGTCCAGGAGTGTAGCTGGCTGTGAGGTCAGTGTCCTAGCCAGCCAGGTGACCTCAGGTAAGTCACTTGATCCGTCAGGTTCCTTCACCTGAAGGACAGTGACTGTGGAGCCCGACAGCCTGTTTGGCCTCTGTGTGGAGGCACAAGGCAGAGGGGCACATGGGTGGCCATGCCCAGGGCATCTGGAGGCCACTGCCAAGCGGTGGGGGCGCGTGTGGGGTATGGGGCACCCAGGCTGATCAAAGGCAAACTGTGCTCTTGAGACCAGATCTGCCAAGCTGTCTTCACTGAGGACCTGATTTCCACATTGAATTTTCACAGTTAAGGCTGGGTGGGTGGAGACATAACTGCCCAAGGCTTGTCAGCCACGCTGTCTGTGGGCTACTGAGCTCCCTGCTGGCCCTCTGGTGGCCCTTGGGAGTCCTGGTGGCACTCAGTAAAAGGTGGGCTGCAGTGGGGGTGCAGGAAGGCGCCACGAGGGGACACAGGTGGCTCAGCAGGGGCAACCTGTCCCCTCTTCGCCCTGCCAGCCTTGGGAACTCTGTCCCTCCTGCTGGGCCCCAGGTCCCTCTGTCCCTCCACGGCCTGAGGCAGCAACAGGCCTTTCCCACTTCCTGCCTTTCTGAGAAAGTTGGTTCTGAAAAGCTCTCCTCCTCTATTTTAAATTTTTTTCAGAAAATGTGTTTTTAATCAATTTTATAATAAGACTCAAACTGAGTTCTTGAAAACAACAGCAAAGAGAAATGATTTTTCCCAAGTCAGCTTAGGAAGCCAAGCAGTGACTAGGGGACCTCTGGCCCCGCAGTGGACCTGGGCTCCTCCTCCCACTCCCTGCCAGCAGGGCAGTTCTGGGTTCTGGTTACAGGGACGCTTCCAACTCCTAAATACCCCAACTGTCCCCTCCACAGCCCCCACCCCTTCCTGGCTGCTGAGACCCTCCTCATCTGCGCAGACTCTGCCTCTGATACTCTGCCCGCCCCCTATCTGGCTGCCTCCCAAGCTAGTCCCCAGCCGTCCCCAGGGTACTCTCTAAAAGGCAAATCTGACTCACCAGGGTCTTTTTCTCAAATTCTTGGAGATTCAGCCTTCCCCAAAGATAGAGCCTAAATTCCCTTGCCTGGTAACTCCAGGCAGACCCAGACCACCCAGCCTGATCTCCCACTCTGAGCAACCCCACGTCACTGTATATCTGACTTTGTCTCTCCTCATGGGATGCTACTGGGGAAACTCCTGTGTGAGAAGGTAGTTACCCAGGCAAAGGCCTAGGACTGAGCTTCCACACAAGTGTGTCTTGAGCAGCGGCCAAAGGGATGCCCGTACGCCAGGGCAGGAGGGAGGTTTCTAAGCTAAGCTAGCAAACGGCAGGCTCTGGCCAGATGGCATGTGGCTGGACTTAGTAAAAAACCATTGAATTAGCTAAGGAATGGGCGTGGTGTCCGTGTCTGGTATAAAAGGCTCAGTGACCATCTTAACCATTCTGTTTCTCCTGTAGGATTTGGGATGGGAGCCTTCAGGGTCACCGGGTGGGCAAGATGGTGGCTCCAACCAAGACGGCGGTGGGTAGATCAACCCGATGCCTACACTCACCCTTATCCCACCCACTGTCCAATTCAGTTTGCTCAAGATGCAACCCAAGAGGCCCCTCTGTTGACTGTGGACCTCCAGCCCTGTAGGGAGACACTGTTCCACTGGTGGCAGTTGGGAGGTTTCATGGCCTGTGGACACAGAGCAGGCGGTCTCTGCACCCTGGAGTGTATTGTCCCTGCCGTTGTTACCCAGGTGACCCCGGAGTCCCTGAGGACCACTGTCACCTGCATCCTCCAGCCAGGCGCGGTGCCTATAGGCAGTCCTTCAGTGCCCCTTGGCCCACTGACCTGGAGAGTGAGCGAGTAGCCGCGCTACCACTGCCAAGTGGCTTCTGGGACCCGCTGCGCCCTCACGGACTCTGGGTCTGGATCAGGGCAGCCCTGGCTCAAGTGGAACCAGCAGCACCAGGCAGGTGGGAAGGGAAAGGGACACAGGACAGGGCAGGAAGGGTAGGAAAGTGATGCCAGAGGTCCCCTAAATGCCCGAGGTCCCATCTGTACCAAGGGACTCTGCCCAGGGGACAAGGACAGGGTCAGCTCCCTCACTGTGTGCCTAGCTCAGCTTTTCCCTGACGCATCCTGGTACTTGGTGCCCCTGCCTTGGGATCTGCCCAGCTTGGCTTACAGCTGTGTGCCCAGGATCCAGTGCTACCTCACAGGCATCATTCCAGCCCTGCCAGCAGCCTCTCCTCATCCCCTTTCCTCAGATCTCTCTCTCTCTCTCTCTGAGTGTACGTTTGAGCGCACACGTGTGCACTGGGAATCAAACCCAAGGCTGGCCCCGGAGATGGTGGTGCACACCTGTAATTCCAGCACTCAGAAGGCTGAGGCAAGAAGAGTACCACAACTCTGAGGCCACCCTGGACTACATATGCAGTGAGTAAAAAGGGAAAAAAGAAAAACATGGAAACGAAGCTTTTGTAAATGGGATGGGGAGGAGGGGTTGAAGGAAGGGAAGGTGTTATGGTTTATGTCTAGTTTTCCCCCCAAAGCCTCATGCAATCATGGAGCGGGGACTTCTAGAGTTTGAGACTTGATTCATGATCCACTGGGATTATGTGTTTTAGTACTGATGGGATTATGGGTCTGAGTCTTTCTGGAATTATGGGTGTGGCCTAAGGCAGATAGGCTGAGGCAGAGAGCCTGAATGTAGTATAAAGAGAGACAGAGAGACAGACAGACTCATGCTGTTGCTCTCTGCGCCCTGGTTGGTCGGTTGCCTCTGTTGCGATTGTTGCTGTTCTGCCGCCATGAACTGGATGCTCTCTGCCCTGTTCCACTCAGCCTTGGGCCAGCCGAATATGGACTGAAACCTCCAGCAACTGTGAGCTAATAAACCTTTCCTTCCTTCATTTTGGGTGTTGGGTGCTTGTCCTAGCAATGAGAGAAGAGTAACTGAGACAGAAGGGAAATAGGGAAAAAAGTTATACCACGTATGGGTACAAATTCTCTGTGACGAATGCGATCATTAAGTGTATCTAAAATGTACCAATAAAAGCTGGGCATGGTGGCACAAGCCTGTAATCTCAGCATTTGGAAGGCTGAGACAGGAGGACAGTGCGAGTTTGAGACCAGCCTGGACTACAAAAGTGAGCTAAAAGCCAGCTTGAACTGCATAGCAAGACCCTGTCTCAAAAAAAAAAAAATAAAATAAAAGGGGCTGGGGAGATAGCTCCATGGCACAAGTACCTGCATGGCAAGTGCAAGGTCTTGAGTTTGAACCCCAATCCCGCCAAAAAAATGAATAAATAAAATATACCAATAAAATCTGAGTAAAAAAAATAAAATAAGATAAAATAAAATGTTGGAGGAGCGTATCAACCTGAATTTTTTTTTTTTAATGCATTTAGTACAGGGAATATAGAGCCTACAGGGTCTCACTGTGTAGACTGAACCAGTGATTCTCCTATTTTCAGCCTCCCAAGTGCTGGATTATAGGTGTGTGCCACCACACCTAGTCTCAGTCATCGTTTAAGCGCGCCCCAGGGGCAGAGCCAACACTGCAAGCTAGGGATCGAACTCTGATCACTGCTCTCTGCCTAAGCAGGCGCTTTAGTCCTCTGAGCTATCAGGCTGGCCCTCAACCTGAAATTCTATACCCAGTGAAAACCTCAGCCTTAAGGTCAGGGAGATAGCTCAGTGGAAAAAGTGCTTGCCTGGCAAGCGCAAGGTCCTGAGTTCAAAAGAAAGTCAGCTAGCCAGCCAAACAAGCAAGCAAGCATGCTGGACAGATAGCTGCAGGGACAGGAGTTCAATCCCTGGACCCCATCCCCAGCGCTTGGGGGAATTGAGACTGGGCATGGTGGTGCACACCTGTAATCCCAGATCTTGGGAGGCTGGACACAGGAGGATCACTATGAGTCCAATCTGTGTAGTGAGACCCTGTAGACCCTGTACTAAATACATGCACACGCAAAGAGAAAGAAAGAAAGAAAGAGAGAGAGAAAAATTGGCCAGGCTAGGCCTGAATTTGCAATCCTCCCGCAGTGCTGGGATTGTAAGTGCACCATTACACCCTGGCTTTAAACTTGTCTTTTCGTGTTTTATTCTAAAATGCACTCTGGCCATCAATTCAGTTAATCTATACAGAGCTAGCTTGTTCTCTTTAACTGCTGTAATGAGTTCTGTGGATCATTAATAACTTCTTTAGCTGGGGCTCTGGATACTTTGTCCTTTTCTTTTTATAACAAGGAAGATGGGCATGATGACACACACACCTGTAATCTCAGCATTTAGGAGGATGAGGCAGGAGGATCACTACGAGTTCAAGTTCTGCCTGGGCTACAAGGTCAGTTCAAGGCCAGCCTGAACTGCATGGTGAAACCCTGACTCAAAAAGATGAAAGAAAAAAAACCAAAAGATAAATTCTTCAAAAAAAGTGTCCCTGGATCGAAGAGCATATGCATTTATGTTTTTAATATTATCAGTCTTGGGGCCAGCAAGCTAGTTCAGTGGTGTAAAGTGCCTGCTTAGGCAACCTCAGGAACAACGGTTCAAACCCCAGAACCACATGCTGTGCCAGCCCCACCCGCAGGGCAGCCTGAGCTGGCCATAACATAAATAAATAAATAAAGTTTTTTATTTATTTATTTATTTGTTTGCTTGTTGTGTTTGTTTCTTTTTTTTTTTTTTTTTTTGCAGGACCAGGGTTCAAACTCACAGCCTTGCAC
>PVKN010004429.1:0-33560 GCA_004027915.1 Capromys pilorides
CCTGGGAATATAAAATGGCAAATTTCTAGAAACTAAGATGAATATTTCCATTAAGTGAAGCAAATAGTTGCTCTTGAACACGTTTGTTGCTACACCTGCTGTTACTATATCTGCATGCCAGGCCCTCCTCCCTCCCTCAGCCCTGTCTGTGAAATCAGAAGTCCAGAAACTGCCTGCTGGCCGGACAGCTCCCCGGAATGTCTCCAGGCACTTCAGACTTACCATGTCGAGAGATGGGCAGTGGAGCCCTATCCTCCCAAAGGACGTTTCTCTTTCTGTCCTCTTGCCCACGTCTCCTGGGTTGTAAGTGCTCAGACCAAATCCTTTCCCATCACAGCCGTTCCTGTGTCCCAGGAGGGCTGCTACAAGCTGCTTGTGAACTGGTTTCCTGGTGGGTCCAGCCACAGGTGATACTGTCAAGCCTGCAGGGCAGGTGAAAGAGCTTCCCTCTCACCGGGCCACTGCTTCTCTGGGTCCGCTCAGACTCTGGTGACACAACCTCCAGCCTCTTGGTCTACTCTAGAGGTGCTGACAGCTCTCTGCTGTTGCCAGTCTTAGTTTCCCACTTCTAGCTGGCCTCTGGGGGAATTTCTTCCATCAGATTATAACCAATCCTTGCTCTTGTTTCCTGTTTTAGAAATCGTACACAGTGGGTCTGGTGATCTACCTGCATGGCCTGTATCCTGGGCTCCTCTCCCTCTCACCCTGTGCAAATCATTAATCTACAAACCTCTGATATTACCCCTGAAATACTCTCAATCCATCATTTCTCACCATCTTTGTCTTTCCTGGGATGGCAGATGCGTTGCTCAAACTGACAAACACACTAGCCAAAGTAATTAACTTCGTAATTAAAAGCCAAACCTGAACACATCACTCATCTGATCGAAACATTTCCCTGGCTTCTGATGCTGACCAGGATGCCGAGCTCCATATTGTAGACTCTATAATGTTTTCAGTCTTGAACCCTACTTGTTTAATTTGTGTCAGCCACTTCCATTCTGGGACCTTCAGCAGGGCCTAATCCAAACCCCAGTCCCCACCTCCAATCAAGCTATTTCTGCTTTGGGCTCAAGCTGCCCTTTATCCTACCTACTTGCCCCTCAGCCCTTCATTTAGGCTCCACCCCTCTGAGAAGTCTTCCTGGACTCCTTTCATCGCTGCTGTTACATTGGATTCTTCTCTGGACTGTACCTGTCTTCCATTGTGACTCCAAAGGGCCAGGACCATGTTTCCTAGAGAAGCAAATGGAAAATGAAATGTTTGAGATAAGACAGTTGAAAAATCTTTGATCCTGAAAGAGAACACTGGGAAAACAGTGGTGATGAAGAGCAAAAAAGAAAAGAAAAAATTGTAACCAAAATTAATCACACTAGAAGTTATCTTAAGAGAAAGAGGGCTGGCAAATAGCGGATTAAAGGGTCTGCTTAGACAGCTGCAACTCCGGGGGTTTGAACCCCTGCTGGCTGTGTGGGCCCTGCCCCTGGGGCATGCTGGGACAGCGATTCAGACTGGGTGAGGTAATCTCAGCTCTTGGGAGGCTGAACACAAGGAGATCACTATGAGTCCATTTTATGTGGTGAGACTCTGTAGACCCTTACTAAAAAAGATTGCTGGGGAGATAGCTCAGTAGAATAAGCGCTTGCCTGGCAAGCACAAGGTCCTAAATTCAATCCCTTACACTGAAACAACAAAAAATCCTTAGGAAAAGGTGTTAAAAGAAAAAAAGAGACATTATCAAAGTAGTAATAGTGTCATCCTGGGGCTGGCTCCATGTCTTAGAGGTCAAGATACAGTGGCCTCACCGCTTCCCCGGTCTCCCAGCCCATGGATGGTGGCTGATGTGCACTAATTCCTGGAGAGACCTAAGGTATGTTTGTCATTGTCTCAGTTAATTTCCTCTTGTTGCTGGGACAAAATACCTGACACCCTGAAGTAAGGAAGGAAAGGTTTATTTAGCTCACAGTTTGTGGAGGATTTAGTGTCTAATGAGCTGGCTCCAAGGCAGAGTGGCACATGGCAGAGGGCAGCAGATCATGGTGGTGGAAGAAACAGCAAGAGCAAAACAGCAGCAGCAGCAGAGATAGCAAGCCTCTCCCTTATACTTCATCCTGCCTATCTGCCCTAGGGTGAGTGGAGTACTCACACCATAATCCTAGCAGTGGACTATGAATTAATGAAACTCTGGAAGCCCAGCCATGACTGTGAGGCTTTTGGGGGATGACTAAACACAAACCATAATAGCAATGGTAAATTAATAACCTCTCTTCTGTCCTCCAGTCGGATCTTGGCCTGCTCAACCCTGACATTTTCCTAGAAACTGCCCAGTTAACTTCCAGTCGCCTGCCTGGTTGAACCCAGTGAGAAAAAGTCCTGTGGTGAGGCATTTGGGACCTCTCCCCTGGGTGTACACCTTTTCACAGATAGGTTTGATGGCTTGGCCATAGAGCAGCAAAAAGGCCTTGCAGCAAAAAGGCCTTATGCTCCGTAGAGGCCATGTACCAAAAACGAAAAAGTTCTGTTTTGAAGAAGATTCTGCTGGTGTGTGTGTCCCTGTGTGCTTAGGAGCCCTTCCTGGCTATTTGTAGAAGCGATTCCTATCCCTGACTCCCTGTCTTGCCTCACCTCTTTATGTCACCACGTCCCTGTCTCCCCCGCAAATGGTGCTCCCTGTGTTCTTTTGGATGTTGTCCATGCAGGTGGGCGTGAATTTACCAGGCTCCTTTGGTCTGTGCTTTCTCTGGTTAGGCTTTGTGACACAGCATTCATTTGTTCTGCTGCTGTTCTGCTTTTGCAAGCACTTGACTATCTGGATTCATCTCTGGGACTAGATTGTAATAACTTTTTAAGGGTATTCAAGGGCCTGGATTTTAAGTGGCAGTGTGACCTGGGCTTTGCACTCACTGTAATCCCCCGTGGCAGTACACAAGTGGACCAGATAGATTTCTTGTCTTTGCCTTGTCTCAGGATGTCAGAGCAAGCTGGCTAGAGTGCGTATTGGAGTCAGGTGCACCCTAAATCTGACAACTGGTATTATCAGAAGAGAGGACCCCAAGAGGAGAAGCTACGTGAAGACAGAGGCAGCGCTTGGAATCTGCTACAAGCCAAGGAATGGCCAGGGTAACCAAAAGCAGGAAAAGGCAAGGCAAGACCCAAATCTAGAAGGTTGGAGGGTACGCAATCCATTACACCTTGGCTTTATACCCCTGGCTTTTAGAACTTTCTGTTTGTTTGTTTCTTTTTTTTTTTTTTTTTTTTTTTTTTTTTTTTTTTTTTTTTTGAGGTCTAGTTTTACTCTATAACCTTAACTAGCCTCCAACTCTTGACCCTCCTGCCTCAGCCTCCCAGTTGTTAGGAGTTCTGGCATGTATACCATGCCTAGCCATCTCTTATCGTTTTTAAGCCACCTTGTTTGTGACCTTGTTTGTGTCTGGCAACCACAGGAAATTACAGTCCAGACATTCAAGGGTCAGTGAGCTGAGGGGAAGAGGACACACTGGTGAGATAAGGGTCTTTGAAAACACAGTCGCTAGCACCTTGCAGATGGAGATTTGCTTGGGGCCCCTGCACAGCTACGTCTGACAGGAAAGCTGGACACTCTGCCAACAGTCTTTTTTTTTTTTTTTTTCTTTTTGAGACAGGGTCTTGCTGTGCAGTTCAAGCTGGCCTTGAGCACACTTTTGTAGCCCAGGCTGGTCTCGAACTCACACCGATCCTCCTGCCTCAGCCTCCCAAGTGCTAGGATTATAGGCATGTACCACCGTGCCTGGCATGCCAACAGTCATTTGTTCACTGTTGAAACATGAGGAAAGCCTGCCCTGCATAGGAGAGCAGGCTCCTGGGGCCCCTCAGCTGCAGCCCAGACCACCCCTTGTAGGCTTTGGGTGTGCCTAGTGGTTGCACCCATGCACCGGGGCAGGGCTGGAGTGTGATCTGCCCATCTGCCTTGTTCCAGCAGCCTGGCTCAGGTGGAAGTGTGCGACTGTGGCAGCCTGTGTGCTGGGGGAAGGCAGAGGGAGGCTGTCACATTACTGTCACTTACTGGTGCTAATAGTAGCTGGTCCATACCTGCAATCCCAGGATTCTGGGATGCTTGGGCAGGAGAATCTCAAGTTTAAGCTCAGCCTGGGCAATTTAGAGACTTAGCAAGATCTTGCCTCAAAATTTAAAATATAAAGGGTTAGGGATACAACTTATTGTGAAGACATTGCATTGGGGGAAAAAATAGAGACCTATCTCTGCTGCTCAGCAGCTTTCTTATAACTTTTCCGTTCTGTTTAATCTCAAAAAATACATAGGGAAGTACCTTCTAAGTAGTGGCATTTCTCAGGCTTCTCAGGCTGAATGATGGCAGGCCACAGGCAGGCAGTGGCCAGGAGGGGGCGCCACATGAAAACATCAGAGAAGGTCAGCACATGCCGACTGCTGGCTGTGAGACACTTCCAGAAAGGCAGGACATAGTTTGTGATTTTGTTTTAGTCATCTATATTTATTTAATACAGTGCCCCTCTCCCACCAGTGGTTGTAGATACCAAGCTCAGTCATTTGGGGGCTCTTTCCCCTGCTTGAATTAGGTAAACACACCCTCGTCTCCAGAGTCCTCTAGGTTGTCAGCCGTTTGGAAGGGAAGCACCTGGACTCCCAGGTCTGGGGACACTGTATCAGTCCCTTCGGGCTGCCCTCAGGCCCTTCCGCCCCAGCCAGTTTGTGCCTAGGCTGCAGGAGCCTTCTCTGAGTGGGTGGGGCAGGACCTCTTTCCCTTACCTGCACACACTCTCAACAGCTCCACTGATTCACACTTCTTCATACGCTCGTTTCCTCTCACATATCCAACCCCAACGCTCCCAAGCCACGCTCACCCTTTCAGAGCCCTGCTACCCGCTGTGCACTCCTACCCTCCTTTCCACCACTGCCCCGCCTCCCCTCCTGCCAAGCACCTTCACCTCGGGCTCTCAGGTCTGACCTGCCTCTTCTCTGCACCCACCCGCATTCTCCCTGCTCCTCTCCCCAACAGGACCTGAAGGTGCTGTAGCGAATGCTTGTCAGGCAGCCCCAGACAGAGCCCGGGAGCCTCTTCCTTTCTCTGGGAGGAGGATCTAAGGCTCTGGCACATAGTGTCCTCATTGTCCTCTTATGGTGACAGCTTCATATGACCCCATGGCCCCAAGCAGTGCTGTGTCTCTGATTAACAAGGATACAGGTTGGCAGCGTGCAGGTCATGATCAGTGAGTCAAGTTTGCGTAATTAAGATGATGAATGATGATCTTGTGGGTCACGGACCCTTCTGAAGATGGGGTGCCTATGTTGAGACTGGCAGTTGGCTGTGGAAAGAACAAGGAAGGGAGCTTGGGAGAGAAGGAACAGCGTGGACAGAAGACTTGGCGCAAGCATGAACCCAGAAGAGGAGACCATCAGAAGGGCTGCTGACCATGGAATGCAGGGCAGGAAGCCAGGCTGAGCAATGCAGGGGCCTGTGCCTGTGGCCCAGTGGGTAAGGCAACTTGGACTCCATAGGTTGAGCTGCTCTGTGGGTTTCTCCAGAATCCTCCCCACTGTGTAGATGGCTCATCTTTCATGATTTCCAATGCAATTTGTTTTCTTTAATGTAAAATATAGAAGTTTCTTTCATACTACAGTCATCCCTAGCAAGGGGGTAAATCTCCCTTTAAGGAGAGATATAGAAAGGGCAATTTGAAAATGTACTGCATCTCACACATTGCTGGTGGGAATGTACAATGAACTGCCCAGATAAACACGTTATGTATACACACAGTGGAATAGTAGAGCCTTGAGAAGGAGGACACACACTTCCAATGCAACTGAACTTTGAGCATATCCTGATAAGTAAAATAAATCACACACCAAAGATCACTGCACGATTCCACTTACATGAACTCTCTAGAATTGGCAAATTGGTGGAGCAGAAGATAGATTGCAAGTCACCAGGGAAAGGGAGGGGGAAATTGGAGTTGTGGTTCATTGGTTAGTTTCTGTTGGTGGGGGTGTTGATTGTTACAATATTGTAAATGTAGCCAATCTCACTGTGTTATATACATAAATTGATTAAAATGGTAAATTTCAGGCCGGCCAGGTAGATCAGTGGACCAAAGTGCCTGCTTAGGCAGAGCATAGGATCTGGGGTTCCATCCCTGTGCTGTGCTGTCCCCACCCCTGGGGCGCACTGAGACTGTGATTGAGATTGGGTGTGGTGGTGAGCACCTCTAATCCCAGCACTTGGGAGGAGTCCGATCTACAAAGTGAGATCCTGTGGGTCTATAGGATGGTACTAAATACATTTAAAAAATTATAAATTTCATAATAAAGATGGTACTTAGTTTTTAAAGAAATGAATCATGTAATTGAGCTCAAACCATCGAATTACACACTTGACCAGGTGAATTGTTGGGATATGAGTTTATCTTGATGGAGCACCTCAGAAACTACAGGCTGGGTTCCATGGCCACAAAACTCCTGGTCTTGCCTGGGGTTTAGGAAGTGACTGATGGCAAGGGTTACCTTTCTTGATCACCATGGCCTCTCCTCACTAGTCCTCTGTGATGGGCTGGGAGGAGGGGATGGGTGTCACCCCCAGGCCACAGCTGAGCACCTTCAGCCCCTTTGCTCCTCTCTCGCTGAAAGCCAGCACTTCTCAGCCAGCTGACCAACAACTCCCCTGTGCTGGCCTCAGTTTCCTCATCTGTCAGATGGAGGAGGTAACAAGACTATGAGGTTGGCACACACTCAGTGTGACCAAGGGGGTGCCACCTTCAGCAGCAACCCTGGCATAGACTGAATGGTGGCTCTTGTTGGGATGATTCTGTTCGTTAAGAGTGATTTCTTAAGTGGTACCCTCTGGGACCTTAGGCACTCAGTCTCCTGAGTGGGTAGAAGATCATGGGGTCCTAAATTGTTGGCTGTAGTGTTTCCAGCACTACAGCCACCTTTGTCTGTGGGTCAGTGGTCTGACCACCATGGGGTCTGGTGGGCCCTTAACTAGCTACCCACTGGTCTGTATCATTTAGGGTCCTCAGTGTGGTTCTGTTATCAGGTGAGGGGGCCTGTGGGGTCATCACTGGCCTCTGTGCTTTCCAGCTTCCTGACTGGCCATGAGAGCACTCCTGTTCAGCATACACCCACTGTGCTGTCCTCTGCTATGGCAGGATGCAGCCCCAGGCGGCCCTCACCAGAGGCCAGATGAGTGGAGTTCCCCAGCTTGAGCTTTCAGCCTCCCAAACTATGAGCTACATGAAGCTCTTTATAAATTACCAACTTCAGGTATTTTGTTATAATAACTGAACATGGAAAAATAATAGTTAATATGTCTTTCAAGTCCCTTTAACCTATAGGTTTCCTCCCCCTTCCCATTCCATCTCAAGCTAGGAAAGATGGTGACATAATATCTTTTTTTTTTTTTTTTTTTTTTTTTGTCTTTTTGAGACAGGGTCTCACTATGCAGTTCAGGCTGTCCTTGAGCTAGCTCACTTTTGTTAGGGGCCAGGGAGATAGCTCCATGGCACAAGTGCCTGCCTGACAAGTGTAAGGTTGTGAGTTTGAAGCCTGGTCCCGAGGGGGAAAAAAAAAAAGAAGAAGTAGAAGCTCACTTTTGTAGTCCAGGCTGGTCTCAAACTCTCACTGATCCTCCTGCCTCAGCCTCCCAAGTGCTGGGATTACAGGTGTGCGCCACCATGCCCAGTGGTCACATCATATTTTAAATTCTACCCAAACGTCTCATTATTTCAACTCCATACATGATTTTTTTAAAAATTCTTTTTAGGGAAGGGTCTACAGGGTGTTTAGGGTCTTACTGCTAGGTTGAACTTATAGTGATCTGCCTGTTTACAGCCCCTCAAGAGCTGGCATTACAGGCACCACCACGCCCAGTCTCAATTGCAGTCTCAGTGTGCCCCTGAGGGTGGGGCCGGCATAGCAGGCCCAGGGATTGAACCCTGACCCTTGTGCCTGCTTGCTGGCACTTTAATCTGCTGAGCTATTTGGCCAACCTTCAACTCCATATGTGAAAAATATGATTTTCTTGAGAATTTGAATCTTTGCCCACCCTCCAACCTAAGTGCAAATTGGAGACAGCTGGAAGAATTGTTTTTCATTTGTATAGCTACTATCTGAAAAGGAAGAGCAAACTTTCTTTTTTTTTTTTTTTTTTTTTTTTTTTTTTTTTTTTTTTTTTTTGTCTTTTTGAGACTGGGTCTCGCTATGCAGTTCAGGCTGGCCTTGAGCTCACTTTTGTAGTCCAGGCTGGTCTCGAACTCGCACCGATCCTCCTGCCTCAGCCTCCCAAGTGCTGGGATTACAGGCCTGTGCCACCATGCCCGGCTAGCAAGAGCAAACTTTCTAAAGCAGTAAAACATGGAACAAAGTTTGAACCAATGTGTGTGCTACAAGACATCTAATTCTACCCAACATCATCCACCAAAGAAATATTTGGATTGTGTTTTTAGTTTTTTTCCCATGTGAAGAAATTGATAGGTTCTGGCCCTAGTATGAATTGCTTAATTATTATGATGGTCATCTAACATGGCCAAAGCCCTTGAAACAACAGCTTATTATTTTCCCAG
The DNA here is from genome assembly GCA_004027915.1 of Capromys pilorides. NCBI lineage: Eukaryota > Metazoa > Chordata > Mammalia > Rodentia > Capromyidae > Capromys > Capromys pilorides. The sequence goes on from PVKN010004429.1 coordinate 8,574, forward strand.
AGACCTCCTCCCCCCTTCTTTCCCAACCTAGTCCTGGATACAATTTCCTTTCACGTTTCACATGTCACAAGGAAGACAAACAGCTCTGTAGGTGTCGCTAAACCTGCCATTCATAATTCATGAGTCTCAGCCTCCCATTTTCTCAGACCGGAGGATCCCTCCACCTCCCTTGGATTCTCTCTGTGTCCTCAGAGATAATAATAAAGTCCCTCCTCCTCCCCCACTATCCCTTTTACTTCTGTTTCTCTGCCACAATACTACCAAAAATTAAAAAAAATATATGTATATCTATCTATCTATCTATCTATCTATCTATCTATCTATCTATATGGAGGAAGTGCAGCAACATGTTATGATAACACAGAGACTTTCAGAGGCATTGTTTTCTGTTGTGGTACTAGAAATCAAACTCAGAACCTGGTACTTGCAGGCAGGCACTACACCACTAAACTAAGTCGCCCCCTCCTTTTTTTGTCTTTTTGAGACAGGGTTTTGCTATGTAGTTCAGGCTGGCCTCCAACTCACAGTAGTCCACCTTTTTCAGCCTCTCTGGTGCTGGGATCACAGGAGTACTGGTCCTCATGCCTGGCTTCACTGGCATTTAAATGACTCTCTCTAGCATTTTCAGCCCATCTTAGCCTGCAAGCCAGATTTCCATTGGAGCAAACCTCACATCAGATGCTTGCTGTCCATGTCGCTCATTTATGTATTTAGGTGAAATGTGGCATTAAAAAAAAGAAAAACTATTTCTCATTCTGGAAATTTTTAAGCATACATAAAAATGCACAGAATGATCAAACGAACTCCCTGTGTCCATGGTCCAGTTTCAACAGTTTTCTAAGTTTTGTTGGCAGTTTTAAACCAGTGTGCAGACCCATGGTTTGGAAGGCTGCAAGCCCAGTTGGGGAGCTCTACTAATCTGGCCTCTGGCGAGGGCCACCTGGGGCTGCATCCTGTCATGGCAGAGGACAGCATAGTGGGTGTGCTTGAGAACTCTTGTGGCTAGTCAGGCAGCCAGACGGCACAGAGGCAGGCGCTGGCTCAGGACCCTCACCTGTTAACGGTACCACGCTGAAGACCATAGTGTGTTGGCCATTTGCAGCGGATGGGTCACATTTGGTTCCCAATTCAAAGCATTGCATCATAATAAACATTTGTGAGACAGAGACGTCAGGATACTGACATTGGCCAGTAGTGGATGACACTGATAAACTCTATTATGCTTTTTAAACATGCCTTTAGCATGTCATTTCATGTCTGAAATGTTTTAAAAATGTTTCTTAGTTTTCAGACAGAGGTCTTGAATATTTCCAGATGAAACTGGGACTTTTCTTGCCAAATAGCCCCAGGAGGTGTGTGTGGAGCCCCAGAGGAAACAGGGAAGGAGAGAGGCTCACGGGCTCCGCTTGTGTCTCTAAATTTGTGTGTGCCAAACGAAAGAAGGAGACATTATTGTATCCTCCTGGCTCTCTGTCCATTTATTTATTTATTTGTTTATTTATTTATGTATTTATTTAGCTTTGCCCATTTCAAATCATGCTCCCAGCTGGGTACCGCAGTACACACCTGTAATGTCAGTACTCTAGGAGGCTGAGGCAGGGGGATTGCAAGTTCAAATTCAGCACAGTCAACTTAAGACCATCGCAAAGATAAAGAATAAAAAAGCACTGGGGATTGGCCCAGTATAAAGGGCCTGGGTTCAATAACCAATGCTGAGAAAGAAAACCATATTTATTCTGTCTGCCCTGTCATAGCCACAGCCCACATTATCCTCTCAAAGCACCTAGGCCTTTTGCCGCTGGACACAGAGGGAACCCCTTCCTCTAGATGGGACAGCCTCCTTTGCAGGGAGGGGCTCGGTCTTTGTGCTTGGGCTAGAAAGCAGTTCTGAACCCTGAAGACAGACACACAGACAGAACCAGGCTTCTGTTTGATAATATGATTTATTGTCCATTGATGGAGCAATCACTCAAAAATGGTACAAAGCATCGGGGACATGCGCAGTCTGCCTGTTGATTTCCAACAACTCCCCTGTGTTCCCAGCTGGGGCCGGGGGAGCTCAGACGTAGTATTTCAGCGTGAACACATTGCTTCCCCCACAATAACAAGTCCAAAGAAAAACAGACAAAATCAACAAGGCTTTAAATTATGGCAGGAAGTCCAATATTTCTTAAACTTATCAAGCAAAGATTTTTTTTAAAAAAACAACTACAATGTAAACTTCATTTTAAATATTTAGGGTTGCTTGCATGACAAGAAGAATAGGAGAAAAGAGTAGTGCTTAGGATATAACATAAATTAAAGCCAAATGGAGATCCTTAAACTATATATATATTGCAGTTGTTTACTGGGAAGGTCTGTGAGTGGCTCTGTCTCTTGGCTGCCACCGGCACTTCCTGCTGACCTGACTTTTATTTCCTGCTGCTCAGCATGGTTAGGAAACCAATGTGTGTGGATCGAATATAAAGGCCACCTTTTAGAACCAAACCACTCAGAGGTTCTCTCCTATGTAATAATTTGGATCCGAGAACAAAAGATGGGAGGCAGAAAAAGCAAAGATAGTCAAGGGACTACAGAAAAGTTTTGAAGGGAGCCACCGTCACGGGCCAGCTACCACGTCACGCCTTCCACTGTGGGTCAAATGCTTCCTTGATGCAGTAACTGTGTCTCAGGAGTGCAAGTCTAACACCTACCAAGGGCAATAAAAAACACAGCACAGGAATGATCACAGCAGATGTCAAAAATAAACCCAAACATTTCAGAAGTCAGCAGAAACAGGAGCAAATGTTACATATGATATCACCATACAGGAAGCAAACAGGGCGGGTGTTATATTGATTGGGGTGGGGGGTCTGGTGGTGTTGTATATACTGAAATCACATGGACTGGTCCATTATGACATCTCACCAACTTTCTATCAGTGTACAGCATGAAATCGCCCTCAGGGCAAGAGCTGATTCCTGGATAAGCCTCCCAGTCTGTCCTGGAAAGGGAAGTCATCAAATTCTGTGCTGACCAGGTCCCGGTGGGCATAGGGGCTGTGTGCCACTCAGGGGTCAGGAGTCCTCAGTTGCTTTGGGGCTGCTGCAGAATAAAACAGGCTTAGAGGATGGTGACTGAGGAAGCATTTTGCAGGAGGGCCACTCACGGGCTGTCAGATTTCAGTTGTGTGTTTGCATAGTTGTGTGTGTGTGTGTGTGCATGTGTCCTCAGAGAAGTTTGTCATAATACAAGTAGAAAGAGAAATGAGTCTCTGTGTTGGTACTGTGTGAACTCCCATGGTTATGGCATCAGAAAACCATTTTTCTGGAACAGGTAGGTTCCCTTGTTCCCTGTAAAGTGGGTGATCTTTGTGACCAAAGAAACAGAAGCCTATCTTAGCACATCTACGTCTTGCATTAAAACATTATTTAAGAATTCATCTTTAGAAAACTGGGATGTCTCTTAAAATAGGCCACAGCATCCTGGGGGCCTAGAAAAAACTGGAGGTGTCACACAAACTGCCCACCCCTTAGCTAATGTCACTTGCAGAAATCTGCAGCAAATTAGTGACCGTCAGGTCTTGGAAGGAGATGTCACTAAGCCTGTGGGGCCCGGCAAAACCAGCATCTCCATCCTCAGTTTGTGCAAACAGGGAACACAGCCAGCCATGCTACATGCCAGCCTGGGTGAAGCAAAGCTTAGTGGCTCAATCTAGCTCCCCAGTGCCTGATGGGAAGGAGGCAGGAACAACTTGAGAAGCTTGGGAGTGAACTACTAGGGCAACTGAACAAACTCTCTACCCCCAGACACCTGCCCAGCTAGAAACCATAGAGATCCTGACTAGGAGCTGAGGAGACTGTGGGGGTGGGGAGTTGAAGTCAAAATGTGGCCCAGCAGGGGTCTCTTGTTATACATCTCTATCGGCCCCAAGGAGGCTCCTAGTGGAATTGTGCAGATTTATAAGATTGAGTGCAGCTTCTCTAGGAATAAGCCCCTGATTCCCAGGTGGCTTCTGGACCTGGAGGAGTCACAGGTGCTAGGGGTCCATGGTGGGCCCAGGGGAGATGAGGGCACTTGCAAGGAGCAGGGACTGCCACACTATGCTGGAGAGGCGGCTGCTGCAGAAAATCAGGGGAATGCCCCTCTCAGGATGAAAAGGATCTGGTAGGCCTGCTACACAGTCTTACAATGACCCTTAGAAGTTTCTGCAAAATGCACATTTCCAGGCTCTGCTCTAACCAGGCCATGGAGACCCTAAATGCTGCCTGCCCAGCCTCAGGGATGGCACCAAGCAGGCCTGGATGGGAGTCTGAGTGTCCCACCACTGCCCACACCAGGATCAAAGACTGAGACACGTGGTGCCTCGGAAAGGTACGGGGGATCTGGGCCCACCACTCCCTCTGGCCCACAACCATGTTTAGCAGGACAATGGGGAGAGGCAGAATCACACTGATGTGACCCATTTGGATGACTGTTTTATTCATGCTGTTTCCAGGAAGGGATGTCAGAGCTGGACCAGTCTAAACCCTTGGAGGCTTCTCAATCGGCCACAGGGGTGCTGTCGGCCTCTTACGGGTCCTCAATGTCCAGAAACTCCTGCTTGGGGGGCGCCGCCCCACGGTACCATGCGCAGGAGCCATCGCTTCTCTTGATGCAGGCGAAGAACTTGGCCTGGTGCCCATTGATGCTTTTCTCTGTGACCCAGTCCATCCAGAGGCACTCGTCCGGGGAGGAGATATAGCATGGGATCATGGGGCAGCGGGTGATCTGGGGACAAACAGGTGGATTTAGCCCAGGACTGAGGAATGGGCAGGGACCAGGCTGCTCAGGGGACACTTCTAGGAACAAGCTGTGTGCCTGTGAGGCAATTCAGGAGGGCAATCTTGCCTCACCCCTTCCATAGAGCAGTAGGCAGGTGCCAGGCAAAGTCTGTGCACCTGCTGATTTGGTACCTTACCCAGGTATGAGCCAGCTGGCCTGTGTACGTACTCACCTGTGCTGTGCCCGCCTTTGGGCCATCTGATCTACCTTCTCTAACCATAACATGGCTTTATTTTAGCTGACCTTTCTGGAGGTACAAGGATAAGAGGAACGACAACAGAGTCAGACTTGGTTGTGTATGCCTGTAATGCCAGGAGTCTGGGAGGCTGAGGCAAGAGGCTCACAAGCCCAGCCTGGGGAATTCAGCAACTTAGTGAGACACTGTATCAAAAATAACATAAGAGGGCTGGGGAGATAGCTCCATGGCACAAGTGCCTGCCTGGCAAGAGCAAGATTGTGAGTTTGAACCCTGGTCCCACCAAAAACAAAAAAAGGGCAGATGATCAAAAAATAAAATAAAATAAAATAAAATAAAATAAAGCTAGGGGATATAGCTCAATGTGAAGACTTCAGGTTCAATTCCTAGTACCCCTATACATGCATCCACAAAAGAATAATAGATGTGACATTTCCTGGAAACAGATTTTAGCTGAGTAAGAAGGCCTGGACCTTGCTCTCAACATGAGGCTTGAGGTGACAGACCACTAGTATTTTGGCAAAGGAACTTGTGGCTATGAGAGAGCAACTACTTTTGTAGACATTAAGCAAAGAAGAGCTTGCTTCTGGTATCACACTAGGAATGGGGGCACTGTGCCTGGCACGCATGGGCATCAGGCACTTGGGATGGATTCACACTTTGCGTAAGCTCAGGATGGGCAGCACCGGCTGGAATGGGAGGAGCTGTATGTGGCCCTAGCTAGTATGAGACAGAATGTAGTTGGATATTTCTGGTCCCTCCTGCCACCACAGAGGGATATGGGTGCCGAGGCCATGGGGGTGCTCACCTTGCATTCACAGCCCATCTGGTACCTATGGTTCAGGCTCTTCTTCTGGGTGGTGCTCAGGGTGTCCCAGGGCACAATGAAGTCACAGAGGGTGATATGCATCTTGCCATCCCCCTCAGCCTTTCCTGTGGAGAGACAAGGTTCCCCAAGCTCAGACTGAGTGCTGAGTTCCCTTCCCCCACCGACCTCTGACATCTAGACAGGACTCAGGGGCGCTGAGATTTAGTTTTAGCAGTGCCATAGATTGTTGTACTGTGAGTTCTGAAATAAATTTATTCTTACTGTGGAAAACTTAGAAAATGCAAGAAATGAGATGGGTGTGGCGGTACACACCTGCACTCCCAGCACTCTGGGAAGCTGAGGCAGGAAAATTGAAAGGTCAAGCCCAGCCTCAGTAGTTTAGCAAGACCTTGTCCCAAAAAATAAACAAAACTCAGGGACCTGGATTCAATCCCTGGTACCACATGCTGTGCTGGCCCAGGAACCCTGGGCACACAGTGCTGGCCCCCAAATCCAATGAGACCCCAAACCAAAAATAGATAAATAAGATTAAAAAAAAGATAAGAATGTAACTCAGTATAAAGGCCTTCGGTTCAATTACCAATTCTGAAAGAAAGAAAAAGAAAGAAAGAAAGAAAGAAAGAAAGAAAGGGCAAGAAACAATTTTAAAAAGCTTCTCTATTTTTGTAATCTCCCTTGTTTTTGGTTTTTGCTATGTTTTTTGAGACAAGGTTTCACTATGTAGTGAAGGCTGGCACTGAGCTCACTCTGTAGCCCAAGCTGGCCTTGAACTCACAATGATCCTCCTGGCTCAGCCGTGTGTGCCACCACACCCTCCTACTCTCTGTATTTTCACAGGCAAGTTCACACACACACATAAGATTATGTGGTATGTAGATCACTCTGTTTCCTATTTTTCACCAAATAGTATTTAGTCACGGGCTCTCCTCCCATTTGGTGCTGAGCCTGCAAAGCCTGCATTTTTCCAGAATGACTAGCAAACACGGAAGAGTTTAAAGTCAGCGATAGGTTCTAAATTCCCTCTGCTGGGCACAAGGGGGCGCTGTTCCTGTCTTGTGCCCCAGGCTCCCGAGTCCGCTCCCTTCCTCCTCTGCTGAAGACATCACACTGGTGACAGCCTCAGCATTAGCCAGGCAGGAGAGAAAGAATGAACAAGCATATTACAGTCAGTGACAGAATCTAAAGGTAGCTCTGGCAGTGACTTTAAAACTCAGCCTTCCTACCACCCTGGCACCTTGTGAAGGGGCATGGATGCCCAGGGATGAGTGCCAGAGTAGAGGCACCAAGGCCCTTGCCATACTGTGAATGTCTCTACTTGACAAAGTGCCACTACATCCACTTAAAGATCTCGGGTGCCACACTGGCCACAGATTGTGGATTACTGAAGGAATAATACAGCTTGTTGAACCTGGCTGCTGTGGGAAGCCCAGGGGGGCAGGCCAGGGCTTCTGTGGATGACTGGAGCCATCTACTGCCCGGCATGCTGCCTCTGTGGCACAGACACCCTGGGTTTCAGTTCTCACCCTCCTGCCTCGGTGTTAGCTGCTCCTCTCCTTTCCTCTCAGGTTTGGGAGCTCAAAATCCTCATAGCTGTTTAGATTTGTATGACATTCCAGGGGAAGGAGGGAACCAAGGGTACTACTAGAGTGCCGTTTATTCTGAATCCTAAAACTTAAAAAAGATAAGTGTTCGCATGGCTTTAAACACTTCAAAAACAGAAGCTTTAGGACTTTTCTTCCTTAGATTTATGGCCAGGTCAGAGTAGATAAGAAAGCAGCAAAATGGCGAGGTGGAGGTGCATTCCCACCCCTGGATTCTGCTGGCATCGGCCACCTGCACCAGCAGAGTGCAGCCCCTGCCCTCCCCCACCTGCTCATCACGGCTGCACAGAGCAGAGCAGGATTCTACACTGATTTCTAGTGCACCACATGCCTAGCATTAATACCCAAGTCTTTACTGTCACCTGCCTGTCTCAGGCATCTGGCTCCTTAACCAGACGGAAGCATCATTCTCTTTTTATACCCATGGCTCCTTGCACACAGTAATTGCATAATAAACTTTACAGATGATGTACACTGTCCTAATAATTTTCTTCCTGGTCTGCCTTTTTCTGCTCTTATCCCTCTTGGCCTTTCACCACCAATTTAAGCCTCCATAGAAGATTGGCAAAGACAGAAAGTGGAGTGGAAACACAAACTTTATCTTTTCAAGGAAATAGTTACTGCACTAACAGGAAATGCCGATGTCATTGATGAATGGCATAGTATGCCTGGATGTTAGAAGATACCCTTAGTATAATTAAGACCTGGTTAGCTTACATGACATAAAGATTTGCTGCAACATTCTATAGATGCTTGTCTTGGAGAAAATGAAGCATGCATCTTAGATATGGCAAAAACAGGAATGAATTAAAATGTGTCAGTAAAGGTTGTATGTTTACTTTTCCTTTTCAGAGAAAAGGACTGTAGAAGAAAATTACAGGACCAATTCTATAAGAGTTCCCAAACGCGGTCTCACAGAGCCCAGCTCAACATGTGAAGCTGAGTCACCCGCCCAGGGAGGTGGGCCGCCTCAGCCATGTGGTCAGCGCTGGCTGGTGGAGCAGCTCCCTGTGTCCCATGATCTCTGCCCAGCCCCTGGCTAACTCATCCAGACTCCAGAGAACAGGAAGTAGGCTCTGTGCTTTGGGAAGGAAAGGCCAGAGGCAGTGTGGAGTCACCTGACTGAGTCTGGGAAGAAGTGGGATCAGAGAGGCGCCTGGCATGATGGGGTGAGTCAGTCGGGCAGCTACGTGGGCCTCCAGAGAGGATGGAGTAGTGTGCCCTCAAGAGACAGCAGCTGCCCTCTGAGCAGGCGCGTCATTGCTGAGTGTCTCAAAGAATGGTTGCCAAGGGGAGAGAGACCCTGGGCTGTCTTGCGCACTCTTGTCTGAGTCCCTTGAGGCTCTGCTGCCTTGATAACTCAGCTTTTCTCAGACCCCAGGGGCAGCTCCAGACTCACTCACCAGTCTCTTATTGTGTGCCACAGAGAAGGCACAACTCACTGCCACCTCTCATTTAAGAAACAAAAGTACTAGCTGCCATCAAGTGAATCCAGATTAGGTCAGGCCCAGCATCTCTGTAACCCCCAAGTTCATCCATCCTTACAGTAGCCCCTTGGTAGGCATGGGAAAATCAACAGGACAAGCCACTTGGCCAGGAAAACAGGTCCAAACTCACACAGGTGTGCTTGTGGAGCCTGCAGCTGGGCACCTCCCTGACTGTGACAATATTCTCAATGTAACCAATCCCATTATATTTTATACATAAAATTATTAAAATGGTAAATTGCATAAGCATGATACTTTAGTTTTTAGAGAAATGAATCAAGTGATAGCACTCAAACCACTGAACTATGCACTTGACTGAGTGGATTGTTGGGATATTAGTTCTATCTCAGTGGAGCAGCTCAAAAACCACAGGCTGGGTTCCATGGCCACAAAACTCCTGGTCTTCCCCGGGGTTTAGGAAGTGGCTGATGGCCAGGGTTACCTTTCACAACCACAGTGACCTCTCTTCAGCAGTCCTCTGTGATAAGCTGGGAGGAAGGGATGAGTGTCACCCCAAGCGATAGCTGGCTCCAGGAAAGAGCCAAGCAAGTGTGAGACAACAGGCGCAGGGTTACCAAGTGGCCATCCCCTCCATTATTCATGGAGCATTGTCTAAATGGCTTTGGGTTTCAGAAAGACTATGCAGTATACACTGCAGTATGGCACACTGTCTTCTCCTGAGACTGGGGACAGTGTCACAAGAGTCCATGTGAAGAAGCCCCTGATGAGCAAAGTGGGAAAGTGGGGGAAAGCGATGGCGTCTGCACAGAGCACTGGCATGACTCAGCCCCTGCACAACTGACGCACAGATGGGCTACATGCAGACGAAGAACTCTCTCTCTCTCTCTCTCTCTCTCTCTCTCCCTCTCCCTCTCCCTCTCTTGCTCTCTCGCTCTCCCTCTCCCTCTCTCTCTCTTTCTCTCTCTTAGAAAAGGGGCTGAACGAACTAAGCTTTCCGACCACGTCCCCCTAAATACATAAAACAATGAGCATCAGTGACTGTCATGGAGGGCCAGGGAGATAGCTCTGTGGCACAAGTGCCTGCTTGGCAAGTGCAAGGTCATGAGTTTGAACCCTGGCCCCGCAAAAACAAAACAAAACAAAACAAAACAAAAACAAAAAACACTAATGTGACAATCATGGGGCTACTCCTCCCAAGAGCTCTGCTTTGCCCTAAATCCCAACCTGTGTCTCCTAATAGCCTGTGGCTTCCTCAGTCTCCCGGCTGCTAAGGACTAACCCACCCTGAGGGCTGCCCCCTAGTACTCCCCTGGCTGAACCTCCTGTTTCATAGACCAGAGGGCAGTACCCTGGTGCTCAGGATCTATGGTGAAGAGCAGGGCTGGCGGGCTAAAAGACCTCAGGAGGTGAAATAGTGCCAGGAAGGACAATAGTGCCTTTGCAGGGTGGGTGTCTGTCCTCAGCCACCCAGACACGCCCTGGGGAGCAGCTCAGAACTCTGGAAGGAGGCTCTGCCTTTGACTTGGAGCAGGGAGTTCTGGGTAGACCCTGGCTGTCAACCCTGGCTGCATGTTGGACCTTCCAGGGCTGGTTGAGTTGGTCCTGGGGTAAGCTAGGAGTCCCCCTGGGCAATGCTAGAGAAGTACCCTGGCTGAGCTGTGGCTCAGCAACAGGCCTACAGGGAGGGAAAGGGCAGTAGGATGTGCAGGTCAGGAGTGCAGCCCCATAGACAGAGACAGAGCAGGGCTCCTGGTGGCCCTGTGCTGATAACGACATAGAGAGCTGTCTTGAACCAACTCCAGTGTGCAGCATTTGCCAATTTATACAATGGAAATGCTCCCACCCTGGCCAATTTCAAGCTGCCAACAAGACACCAACCAGCTCACACCACTAAAAGTGTCAGCACTGGCCCTCTGAAGCAGGTGTAAGCCAGCTCATGCCAGTCCCTGGGTCTGGGGTGTGTTACCCTACATCAGCTTTCCTCACCTGTAACAAGGTTACAATAGCATGTTGTTCATAGGAGATTAAATAGGATCTGCATGAAAGGATTTGGAACACAGTCACCTCAGGCCAGGGCCCAGGGAAGGAAAAGGAAGGCGGAAGGGCTTGGCAGAGAGGTGCCACAGCCAACAGCCTCAGCTTGGGCAGAGATGCACAAGGTACACTGGGAGATGGACCCTGGCCTATACCTGCGACATTGTAGCATCAGAGCCAGCTGACCATGGGTGCAGCTTGGCCAGGTCACCCCTAGAGGATGGTATGAGGTTGTTGCACCACGGGCTCTAGGATGGAGAACAGGAAGCTTCCAAGCTATTCCAGGGGCCACAAGTTCCTTGTGCCCCAGGGCCTTTCCCACCTTTCCCAGGTGAGGCTCCTCTCCCACGTACCTGCAATGAGATACTCCTTCTTCCCACCAACATCCAGGGAAACCCCGCACACTGCCGAGGAGGGGGCTGTGTAGATAAACTCTATGTCTTTCTCAGGTCCTTTGAACATCTGGAAAGACAAAGATAGTGTCAGTACAGATGGGCTGCAGAGCCAGCAGATTCCACTCGGCCACCCCCCAGGCACCTGGGTGGTCCAGCCTGCACAGGTGCAGCCCACAGAGAAGAGGTGGAAATGTACAGTGGATGGATCGGAGGCCAGAGTTCTCTGCAGCCACTGTCGGCTTGCAATGGCAGCTCTTAATGGGGGGGGGGGGGGGGGGGGGTACAACACTCGCCTGGAGGGAACTTCTTCAGACACTCCTTGAGGTCTTTCCAGAATCCCTGGGGAGACCCCTGTGAATCCTCAGGAGGGTGGCCCATTGTGGATGACCACCATTTTTCTAAAAGTCCAGGAATGGGTTGTTCTTTGGTTTGTTTCTGAAGCTAAGAGTGGAAGCCAGGGCCTCGTGCCCGCTGAGCTGTGCTTTGAGCCCTATTTCCAGAAAGTTGGATGGGGGAATGGCTGTCTGATGGGGGCAAGGATAGAGAAGCACCTCTGGAATCCGGGATACAACTCCAAGAGCCAGGAGGGTTGGTTTCTCAGTGTCTGATTTACTTACGGCTCTCCAGGAACATACCTGTGGCCCAGGGGAAGGAAGGGGTTTCCCCAGCACCCTGGCAGGGATGTTTTGGTAGTGTTAGGTATCAAGCCCAGGGCCACCTGCTCTACCACCAAGCCATGCTCCAGCCTTGCAGTTTTAATAAAGAAACCCAGATGGATTGGGATCATTGCCTAACATCAAGGCAAACCAGTTTTCCTAGAGCGCCACTCCAGCTCACAGCCAGAAAGGCCACCATGATGTGGCAATGTTAATGCATGATGTTACGTGACATTGTTGGACCAAGAGCTACAGGTGCTGCTTTGGCGTTTAACACCCACGATGAAGTCATAAGAGCAGATTTTCTTTCCTGTTTCATAAATAAAAAACCTCAAGTCCTGAGAGACTAGGTCATTGTTTTGAAGTGATATACATAAAAGACAAAGTGGTTCATTGGTGTTCTGATAAAATTTATTTTCTAGGCCAGGTCTGGTGGTCCTAGCTTGTACTCCCAGGCCTCTGAGAGGCTGAGGCAGAAGGAATGCAAGTCTGAGCCTAGTGTGGACAATGGAGTGATTCAGGGAGACCTTGCCTCAAAATTTAAAATATAAAAAAGGGCTGGAATGTAGCTTAGGGTAAAGGCCTTGGGCTTGTTCCCCAATACCACAAAGGTGTTTTTTTTTTTTTTCCCCCTGAAAATGTGTTATTTTTCATAACAAAATTCAACACAGATGGCTACACTACCTCTGTGCTGCATAGCTGCCCCTAAACCTGCAGCCAGGGACTTTCTTCTCTCTTGAAGACCAAGTTAGTTTTATTATCAGTCTCCTGCCTCCTTGCCCTCCTCCTCCTTTCTCTCTATCTCTGTCTTTCTCTCTCTCTCTCCCTGCTAGGTTTCTGCCCATGTGCATGGACAATGTCCTGGGCCTGCAGCCCTCTGACCTGGGAGGCTATCTGCTCAGGAACCGGCCCTATCACCACGATCAGGAAGTTGTCCTTAACCACGCCCAGCCACAGGGGACTTCCTCCTCCTGTGCCACGGATCCATCATCTAACAAAATCAGAGGACTGGAGTCACCAGGGATATACCATTTCCTCTCAGCTATCGAGTCATTTATGGATTGAAGAGAACAGGACTTGGTCATAGCCTGACAACGTTCCTTTTTGCTGTGTAGTTTGTGGGATTGACTTAAGGAGACCCAGGCCTTAGCTGAAGTCTGTCTAAACCCATGATGATGCCAGGTATTGTTACCTTGATCTGCTTGATCTCGTACTGAATCCTCTTGATAGGGTTGCCATAGATGTCATTCCCGGAGTCCACCTCCTTCTCACTGACAGCTTTGGCCCTGATCACTGCAAAACACAAAGACACAGAGATGAAGATCACCCGGGCTCTGCTATGGCTGACTGTCCCTAGGGAAGAAGAGTCTGCCCTTCCCCCAGCTGTGAAAAAAGGAGCTGGATGATCCTGACTCCACGAGCTGGGAGAGACGTAAAGGTCTCTTCTCCATCCCTGGTTTTCCAGCTAGAATCCTTTTTTTTCCCCTGTTCAGGTTCTTACCACATAACATAGATTGGACTAGTAGTGATTCTCCAGTTTTCAGCCTCCCAAGTGCTGGCATTATAGGTTTGTACCACCATGCCCAATCTCAATCGCTGTCTCAGTGTGCCCTGGGGGCGGGGCTGACACCTTCTTGGGGATTGAACCCTGGCCGCTGCACTCTGCCTAAACTGGCACTTCAGTCTGCTGAGCTATGAGGCCAAGAATCCTTCTTGAGTCCCCAAGGTCCAAAACAGGCTCAGAACCCCTCCTGTGAGCACAGGCTGCTTCCAGCAGCAGACAAAGCCACCCACTGAAGTGTGAGTATATATGACTAGAAAAACCAATCATCTGGTCTTCAGCCCTGCCCTTCAGGTATGGGTAGGGACATTACCACCACCATCATCTATTGGTAGGGTCCGGGCAAACAGGCTTATTCTGAACTGATAGCAGAGGAGCAACCTATCTTAAAAGGGGGCCAGCACATTAGGTGTAGGGTCTATCCAGCTGCCATCCCCATGATTTCTCCTAAAAGGTTCCCTGGAAAACATCCTACAGAGGATTCTTTAGAGCAATACACCATTATGAGAGGCAGGCCAGAGCTGGGTCAGAATGTCATAACTCACAGGGCATAAACTGGGTTAAGAAATGCTACAAGCAAGGCTGGCCAAACTAAGGGACAGACACTTGAGGAAGGAGGCCGACAGAAAGAGCACTCTAGCCAAAGCAAAGATAAGGACTGGGAGAAGAGGGTCCGGCAGGTTCCAGAATGTTCTGGAGCCCGAGGCTGCTGATGAGTCATGCCCCACGAGCTTTCTAAAAGCAATTAAGGCAGGACTCCGTTCTTTCCTTGGTAATCTGACAAGTGTCAGCAGTTCATGTCACAGGAGCAGAGTCTTCCTTTTTTTCCTCTGAGGTTATGTGCTAGTGGCATGGCCTGCTTTAATGGCTTTAAAAGCTTCGCCTCCCCTAATGTGGTATGTGGGTCACCCTGGGCAAGTTATTGTGTAGACATGCAAAACAGTGATTCAGGAGGGGACCGCACCAGACGCAGAGAAGTCTCCCTCACCCAAATGGTAGGCTCAGGTCTTTTGCAAACTGCTGGCCACAGCTGTCTTTTTCCCACACAAGCAGGGATGTCTGGCACATTTGGGCCCCTTCTGTATCCATCCTTTTGACCCCAGAAATGCAGTCTGGACCCCAGCTTCTCCTCAGTGCAATCCCACAATGCATGGCCCCACATGGGCCCAAGTCCCATTTCTGCGAGAACTGTCATGCTGAAGCTGGGCATGGTGGCTCACACCTATAAGCCCAGCACTAAGGAGGCTGAGGCAGGAGAATTGTTGCAAGTTTGAGACCAGCCTGGGCTACAAAGTAAGCTCAAGGCCAGCCTGAACTGCATAGTGAGACCCTGTCTCAAGAAAGACAAATACACACATGAACTGTTGTGCTGACCCAGGTTACTGTTTTCCAGGCAAGGCCAGGCCTTATCCTGAAAAGCCATGTGTGGTCGAAGCCACCTGAGAGACCAAGGATCTGTTGTTGTGCCCATGACCCTGTACTATCCTCTCCTCCACTGCTACCTGTTGTCTTTGTAGAGCCATATTCCTTCCAGCTCAAATACCTTCCTCAGCTAATTATTGATTTTCCTTAACATATGACACTTTTTGCAACTCAGTGCCAGCTAATAACCTGGGCAGCCCATGCCCAGCAATCCCTGCCCCAGTTTCTCCCCAAACCGACCATACCCTTCTTGAATGTGCCCAAGTGCATCCACACCTGCAAGCCGACAAGTTTCTTCTGTCCCAAAAGCCACGTCTCCCTCCTTGCTTGGAAAATCTCTATTTTATCCTTCCGGATAGAGCACACATAGCCCTTTTTTGTCTTTCTTTTGGAAAGTTTGTCTGCTAGCAGTACTTGAAATATTTTTCATCTCTCATTTATTCTGCTGCATCTCTCATTTATTCACCTGTACAGGTGTCTGCCCAGGGCTCCAGGGGGTCCTAACAGGTAGATCCTATTTAACAGCTGTAGAACAGCAGCGCTCAGCTAATGTCTGCCTGTCAGACAGCTACGTCTGCCTGGTGGAACAGTTGTGTGCCTGGCAGCCTCAAGCTCGTGGCCCCCGTGAGGTTTGTCACTGGCTCCTCTTGCTATGTACCCGATTAATCTATATTTCTTATGGGCAGTGCTGCAGAAAAACATGTTTATGCAAATTGGTAAGCAGGCCAGATGACCCTTGTCAAAAGTTTGCTTTTTATGCCCACACAGTAACCCATGCAACACAATCGGCCGAGGCCAGCTGGAGCCATTCGCCTAGCTCGGATTGTTTTATAAACCTAGGACTGCTTTCCATACACTGCACAATGCTGAATCTACAAAGGTGCTCAATAAACACACCATTGGCAATTAGAACTCTGAAACAACCAGAAGGTCACATGGCCACCCATGTGTTGCAGATTTTCATACAAAATACTCCCAATGTGAGCTGAGTCCTTATCTAAAAGAGATGTTTCAGGGATGCATTCTCAGTAGCCATTTTGCAGCTGTGAGAGCTTAGACATCAGAAAGAAGTGGGCAATTCTCCTGCTTCTACAATCAAGGGATAGGGACAAAGTCCTGGCCATGTGCCCAATGGACTCCCAGGGCCAGACTGGATGCAGCTTGTTGGCCAGCGTGGCTGCTTTGGAGTGGGCTATAGACCACTCTCTTTCCCTTTAAAAATTGTCAGAAGAGACTGGTTGAGTGGAGGGTTCAGGGCAGACTTGAGAGATCGAGACTAAAGAGTTAATCACCAGATCCTGCCAGATGCTTGCAGGGATGCAGAGGAGGACAGGAGCTACAGACATTGCAAAAGTCTCTGTCTTCTAACTGGGCTTCTTTCATCTGTCTCCAGAGATCCAGAATTAATTCTCTGGAGTCTCTGAATTGTGGTGGTGGAGTGTGGGGGCTCAACCCCCCTTTACAAAAATGAAAGATTATAAAGGAAAGAAAAAAAAAAAAGAAGCAAAGAAGAAACCAGGCATGGTGATGCACAGGAGGATAAGGCAGGAGAATTGTAAATTCAAGTCAACTCTGGGCAACTCAGCAAAATTCTGTCTTGAAAAAAAAAAAAAGAATTTAAAGGACTGGGGAGGTAGCTCAGTGCAGAAGCCCTGAGTTCAACTCTCAGGACTACAAGGGGGAAAAGGCAGAAAAGAATCAGCTCTGTGAGACTCTGCCCCAAAACACTGGCACCCTCCCAAGACAGATGGAGGAGAGGGGTCCAGCTAAGGCTTCCGAATCTCCCAGCTGACCTGCTCAGCACCTGTGTTTATCTGGGCTGTTCCCTAAAGGAGCAGCACTTGGAGACAGGTGTGGGGCAGATCAACAGACCTGGCTTGGGAGGAAGGAATACTCAACTCATGTGGAGGACCGACAGGAAAATGGAAGTCCAGTTTCTGTTGATAAAGAGAAAAAGTGGGTGGCAGAGCTCTCCAGAACACATCACGTGTGTGGCCATGGTCCCCACCCCAAGCGCCAGCATGGATCCCAAGGTTGCAGAAGAAAGGCCACTCCATGAAGGAAGTCCTCTCTGAGTCCCAGGTCATTTAAAGAACAGAACTGGAAAAGCGCAAAGAGATCTAAAGAATCTGGGGAGAATTAAAAACACAGACACATGTTAACTAGACCCCTGCTGGAGTCGCCCATGTCCTTTCTGTGCCCCTCCAGTGGGCTGCCCCACTCCCTGCCCCCATGCAAGGAACAGGAGGCAGCCCTGGAGGGGAAGTCTCTATAGAGACTCATGTTCTCACTGCTATGTGCCTCAAAACCACGGCTAGCTCAGATTTTGCTTTTTTCTTCTTTCTCCGCTGCTATTAACACAACATCTGGGTTTGAAATCGAGGGTGATACACTGGCTGATGAGTTCCCTGCCAGATGTTGGCTACTGGAATGTACAGCCATCGACTAAATTCAAAGCACACACAACCGCAGAGCCCCTGCCCCTCCTCCTGTGGGCTGAGGACACCACATGATGTCACTTCCCCCTTTTGAGGAGCCTGCAAAAACAATTCCCACTGTACCCAGCCAGTGCAGGGATGAAAAAGAAGTGGGTAGACAGAAAGTCAAGGTCATGGAAGACAATCCACGGGGTCCAGGCCGTGTGCAGACGCTGCCCAGGATGACAACCGCCCAGGAAAGCTAATCGAGGCAGGGACTTTGGTCCTGGGAGGGGGCGAATATACGTGGCTGCTGGAAACCCTGGATATCACCAGCACGGTCTGTGGCTGAGGCTTCACCGGGGACACAGCACATGCAACAGATTCCAACCAGGACCTGCTGTGCGCTCACAGTTTCTAGTTTTCCTTCCTAATGATTCCCTCAGCCACCACCCACACATGGCCCACTGTATTCTCAAGACACACATACTGACACCTTCTAGATCCCACTCTTTTTCTGGAAGCCCTGGGGACATTACTGGACATTCCTGGGGAAATCTAAACAAGGCTCAGTTGGGATTTATGAAGGATGCCCAGTTCACTTTATACTTTGCTGCACTGTCTCCCGACCCCTGCACATAAACAAATCCCAAGGGGCGGTTTCCACTTGGGCCATTCTGCCAGCCCAAGAACATAGGTGAGCCTGGAGACGGAAGACCTGAGGTCTAGACACCCGTGTCCTCACCCCAGCGGGCTCTATGCTGATTCCGTGGTCCTGGTCCAGCCCTTTCAAATCAAATGTCTGCTGGGTAAGGCACAGGGGTCCCCAGGACTCAGACATAGTTTTCTAAATGCAAAGTCAAAATCCAGCACTGGATCAACTGTGTTTTGTATGTGCAGTGAAAGAGGTGTGCGGATTTGCACTTAGTCACCAGCAGGCATTGCCCAAGCCCATCTGTCCCCTTCTGTAGGCTCCAGCTACATCCTGGGAGGGGTACCCACGGGTACCTCTCTCCTGGGGATGGCACTCTCTGATTCATCTGTTCATGGTTCGCCCAACTACAGGCTGGGCTGGGGGCCTTAAGTGTTCCAGCATATTTGCCAGACCCTACTGACCACCAGTGGCTCTGGCTGGCCCGGGGCCACCCTGCGGCTTGACAGCACATGTTCTCCCCGGTGAGTGGCCCATTTCCTTGTCCCTGGTAGAATTCCCATGCATATCATTTTGAAGGAACTAAAAAAAGAACAATGCTCTCTCCAAGACAAAGCCTAGCCTCTGCTCCCTGGTGAGGATCCTGTGGGCTCCGGGGAGGTGCTGGGCATCCACAAGTGGTGCATTTGGTGAGGAGACTGTAAGGTTCCAGATACTTTGTCTGAACTCTGCAGACAAGGGGGTGAAGTGTGCCTTGCCATGAGTGACTTGGGATCAGTCTTGTCTCTTTCACGTGGACATTAAAATACCACATGGCTTCTTGATCTTGCCAGAGCTCCTTGACCTGACTGAGGTTGTATGACCTTTGAATTTGGGGTTATTTGGCCAAAATCTTTCCTCTACTGGTGGGTGGATCTAGGGGTTCCATGAACTCCTGTGGTCTGAATCCAGGATACTGTTTCCCCACTTCTGGCATCTGAACCCTCTGCTAGAGACAGAAGTGCAGCCACGCAGCCCATAGCATTGCTCTGGGACAGTTGCAGTGAGAGGATCAGTCACGTATTTGGCAGGATGGCTGTGAGGGGGGTATAACTGCATCGTCTTGCTGGGCTGGGAGGTGGGCAACAGTGAGACCGCTCCTGCTGGGACAGTGTTCACTTACATTAACAGAACAGGCCAACCTTGCGGGCTTAAGGGGCAGAGATGGCTGTGAGTGCTGCTGAAATGAGTAGATGGTGAATGAAAAGGCCCTGTGCCTCTGAGGATGGCAGGCCTACCCTGGCCCCCCAGATGCCCAGGCTATGGCCTTCCCTGAGTGGCAAGGGAGGACACAGGACGCAGGCAGGCGGGAACAGTGGCAGGTGTTAGAAATGAAAAGAACCAGCTCACAGGTGCCCTGGAGTTTGCAGTTGTTTCCAGATCCACCTGCCACCTCTGACCTCACTGTACCCCTCAAGGTGTCCTGGGTGGACAGTTAGGGGGCTCCCCCTGAGCTCTGCCCTGCCCTGGCCTCCCCATGCCAACCCTTTGGGTCAGCAGAGCAAAAGGCCTCCAAGTCTGCTCCTTTTAGAGAAAAGAGACCAAAAAGTGGGCCGTCCCCTTAGTAATTAAAAACAGCTCTGTGATGGTGGGTGGGGCCCAGGGATCATTCCCTCCCTGAAGCAGCTGAGAGAGATCAGACCTTCCTAAAGGACCCCGAAGCCCCCAACAGCCCCAGAAGCTTGGGGAGGGGGGAGTGAGAAAAGGAGCAGACTGGGTTCCTGGGAAGAATCAAACAGTGCCCCAGCTTTGGGGCAGGGCTGGGCCTGCTCAAGAGAGGACGACACAGCCATGTCGCTTAGGCCTGGAGTAAGAACTGCTTAAGCAGATAGGTTTGGAGTAAAAGGGGTGGGGGAGACCAGTAAGGAAGAAGGGGGTGCCAAGCACAGATCAGAGGAGAGCACACGTGCACACAGCTCTGGGCCATGCTACCCACGAGCTGGCCCCTGGTTGCTCAATGTGCCAAGCCTGCCTGGCTGCTCAAGATTCTATTGCACACGTGAGCAGCTGTCCACAGGATGCCTGTCTCCATGGAGACCAGCTCTCCCATCTCCATTTCCTGCCCATTTGCTTTGGCTCCCCCTGGGAGCGATTCAGCTGTGTGGAGAAAAGCCTCAGCCTCCTTGCCCAGCCTTCCTGACCCCCAGGATCCTGCCCCTACCCTCTGTCCTGGCTGGGACCCCGACCCATGCCTTGCCACCCTCCCTCTCTCCCCTGTGGGCCAGCGAGCTCTCCTGCCAGAGCCTTGGGCTTGGCTCTTCCCTTTCACGTGCTGCTGAATCATTTGAAAAAAATGCCTCCCGCTCCTGGGAGGGTTTACTGAGAACAGTGCGGCTTTGTGGAGGGAACTGTGCTCTGCAGTTTCTCCGCCAAGAGCCCGTGCAGGAGCCAAGCTCAGCCCTGCAAACCCCAGCTCAAAGCCCAGTGGGCGTGGGCAGGAGGCAGAGTAAGCACAGAGGGCACTCCGGGAACCCCACTGGCCCTCCACAACCCCCTCATGACTACGGGCTGTGGAGGGGGAGGCAGGGGACAGCTCAGAAGCACAGGTGGCTAACAAGGGTCCCTCAACAGCCACTGCTGAGGTCTGTGTATCCCTGGGCGGTCCTCCATTCCTCATCACTGACTCATTTCAGGAGTGAACCAGAAGGGCTGGACCCTTGGACCCTTGTTTCAGGCCTGGTCAATAGCGACAGTTTGCCAGCTGCGTCCCCTGTGTGGGACCTTAAGGCATGCAGCCTGTGGGCTGAACTTGACTCCTTGCAAGTCTAAGGCTACATACAGAATCAGGGGTGTGAAGGCTGGATGATTCTAGAGGCCCCAGTGCTTTCAGGCTCCAAGGAGGGAGAACGAGAGTGGGGGGCACCATGATCATGTTCCTGCACCCCATCAGTGTAGCCAACTGTCCCTAGCTGGACTCTCCTAGGTGCTGCTCTGGGGAGACAAATCACTATCGCATCCTCCTGAGTGCTGGTTCCAGATCAGACACTGCCCACCTCTTTTCAGAGGCTTGGTCCTGATGTCATTGCCATTTTCCTGCTCAATGGAGGAACTCCTACAGATCAGAGGGTCCTAGTAAACTGTGAAAACCCTACTTCCTCATCCATATGTTTATCTGAGGTTCTGGAGGCTGGCATGGGCCACTGGCCACAAACGGGGCTGGGTGGGGGAGGGGAGCAGCCCACAGGGTAGTGTGACTCAGTTCCCATAGTTTGGTGAGAATGACCCAGGAAGCAGGGATCCAAAGACCAGGGTTCTCATAAATGATGAGCAGGAAATGGGGACTCTGTCCCCTACATGTGAGGGCAGATGCAAGGAGCCTGCAGAATACTCTAGAACAGTGTCCCAGGCATACCTGTGGAGAGGACCTGAAAGTGTTTTAGGAAGAGTATGACACATCCTCCATGTCTGAGCCTCTTAGACATTTCTGAGCTGCCATTGGGAAGCACTCTGTGCAGAGCTCTGGATCTGTGCCTTTCTGGTGGCACTGTCTCCAATTTCCCAGCCCTACAGAGGCTGGTGAGGGCAAGCACCTTGCAGGATTGGGTATGGACTCAAGCTAGACTCCCGATCCTGGCAGCCTAGCCTCCTGTGGGTCCTGTTACTTCTGTGCAGTTGGGTCAAGAATGATGGTGGCATGGAACAGATAGCTGGAACCTAGGTGCAAATGTAGAGGTGGAATTATAGCTCAGGGGGAAACAGACTCATGGACACCTTGCCCAAGTCGCTGAGCCACATGGGGTCAGGTAGCCGAGCCTGCATTACTATGCCACTGCCCTGTCTCCTCATGGAGGCTGCTGAGTGCCTGAAATGGAGGGCCAGGGAGGCTCCTGCCTGCCCCAGAGCCCTGTGCACCGCTGCCCAGCCATTCTATGACGACTAGGGGGATCTGCTGAGACCCCCCAGGCCCTGGGGTGGGGCACGAATGTGCTCACATTTCTGGTCATCTTGGTTTTCTGGGTGGAATCCTAGGGGGCTGATTTAGTACCTACTCCAGGGGCCTAAGTCAATGCTAGCCCACCCTTCTTAGCCTTCTTGAAGTCAGGTAGGAAAGGCCAGGATGTGTCACCCTGCTGCTAGGGGACAGTGTGGGTGTGATTGTTGGGGCAAAGATGAGTCACCCTTCACCATCCATCTCCACACCTACTTTTAGCTCTAGTGTGGCTGAGAAGGGGCAATTCCTCACTTAGAAGACATGGGCCACAAATACTACCTTCAGTAATGGAAACAAAAATAACCTACTCCTAGCAAGGCTTATCCACTTCTGAGGCTGCGGTTTCAGGCTATGCCAGGAGGACCTTGATTACACACTGCCTGTTCCATCAGGGGCCACTGCATGCTCTGCTATCTCAACAAGGTGCCATCATGGTATCCATTGGGTTCTCAGTGCCAGCACCTCACTGTAGCTCTGTCCCTCCCCAGGTGTCATGACAAGCCCTACTTATTACCTGTAACCTCCATGGAAGCCTCGTGGTTCTCCTCGGGCCAGTGTCTGGCACTCAGGATTTGTCAATGACAAATTTTAGAGGAAGAGGTCAGCTTCTTCCAAGCAAAAAGGTAGAGATGGAAGAAAAGGAGCAATGAACTGTTCCCATAGCCCCCGATTTATTTCATATGTTCCTGGCAGTTTTAAGTTTTTGAAACAAAAATTGTTACCCAAAATTGGGATTAAATCACAAATGCATTTCATTGGCACCCAAACTTTTGACCCAAATGCATTAGGGATTTGGTTCTCTTTTCAGAAACCAAGGTATAAAAGAAGCTGTGGTCCTAAAAAGGAGGGTGGGAGAGCCATCTTGGGCATCACACCCAAGGAAGATGAGGAAGTGGGCCTTGGCAGGATGGGGCAGATGCCAGGAACTGTGTGAAGGCCAAAACAGAAAAGAAACCCTTCCAAAAGATCACACAAAGTGCATGGCATGTGTACACATAGTGATGAGTGGAGAGAACCCACACACTGAGCTTTGTATCTGAGAAGACAGGGGTATAAAAAAGGAAAAGCACAAATACACAGTTGGCCAAATATATGGTTTTCAGGAGATGTTTTGGGTCTCTATATTTTTGGTGGTGGGCTCAAAGTGGTTCATGATACCATTTACAAAATATACACAGAATAAATCAGGCCACTCATGGGTCAGTGATACCAATGTAGCATGGCCAAAGATGGCTGATATGAGGCAAGAAACCTGAGTACCTTGGAAGAGTACGGATGGGAAGGGGGGGCCAGTGAGATACTCAGCAGTCTAAAGCACCTTCTTAGAAAGCTTAGGCAACCAAAGGAACTGCGATTCGATCCCTGGCACCATGATTCGATCCCTGGCATCACATGCTGTGCCAGCCCCACCCCCAAGGCAGGCTGAGCCAGCCATAACATAAATAAAGTTTAAGAAAAAATAAAGAATTAAAAAAAAAAAAAAAAAGGATGGAAAGGGAAGGGATCCAGACTCAAGAACTATCCCAGGGGGTTGGCGGGGGATCAGTGAGCTATGGCCCAAAGAGCCAAACCTCTCCAGCACCTGTTTCTATAAACCAAGTCTTTTACCTACTCATCCTGGCCCTGGTTTCTGTGTCCTCCATGGCAGTTTCTGGCTTTGAGTGTAAGAGTTTGGCAGTGGTCAGAGGCTGGCTGACAGAGTCACACAGATACTCTCTGGCTCTTTGCAGAAAAAGTGTGTGGACTCCTGCCCCTGTCACTAAGTCTGTACTTGGCAGACATTCCCCCCACCAAACACTCCCAAAAACCTACCCAGTGTGGGGTCTCCATGGCTTAACTGGCTGCTGGGTCAGGGGCATCAACAGACTGAGTTGATGCCCAGGTGCCCTGTGCTGTCTGCCCAGAGGAAGCCACCCAGCACAGCTGAACCCTCCTTCTTTCCCCCTCCCCGCAAGCTTATGAGAATGCATTAAGATGTAGGCTATTAAACATTGTTCATTGTTTTGGTGCAATGTCTCTGCCAGTGTCTTGGCCAGTGCTATGCAATAAATGGTGAATCTTTTGAGACTATGCCCATTTGACCTCAGCTATCCCTGAAAATGAAGAGCCGAATTTACCTGGAGTTTTCACAGGAGCCTATGGCACATAAAGAGAGACCACCACCACCACCACCCCCACCCCCCCCACCTCTGGGAGATGTGTCTCTGGTACTTTGGCTAGATCAGCCCTGAACCCACACAGGGCCCTATTTTTGTGTGTGACCACATGCCACCCATGTACGCAGGCCTGAGGGATTGAGAGGACAGGACGCCTGCACAGACCTTGTTACGGATGTATTTATTGCAGGCAGGTCTCTCGCCTTCACCATGTTTTCTGAAACACTTGCAAACGCTTCCTGGCTTTTTCTAGAAACTGCTCATGTAGCTTGTTTTGCTCTAAGATTCGCTGTTGGAAGTCACGGACCATCTGATCGTGCTGCTCCGCATCGATGCTCCTGCTATACAGAGGGGACTGGGTTCTGGGTACAGGTCCCGGTTTCCTGGTGGGGACCCCCGTTGGGTAGGCCTTCAGAAGGGCCAGGCGAGTCTTCCTCCGTGCCCGCCGCTCCTCCTCCAGCTCAGCCGTGTAGTGGATTTCCAAGCTCATATTGGGGTGCTCTGTCTGCTTCAGTGCACTCTTCTGTCCTCTCCCCTCCACCCCTGTCTTCTGCTCCTGCCTTGATGCCCTCCAGGCTGCCTGGTCCTGCTGCTCCTGCAGGTCAGGGGGAGGTGAGCCCTTTACCACTGGGGCTGGATTGGGTGGCTCATGGCTGGGGCTGGGGCTTTGCAGGGTTGAGACCTCTCTGTCCACAGATACTCCAACCTTGGGCAGTGTTATCTGACTTTCACTCTTGGTCATGGGTAGGGCCAAATGACCTTCTTTGGTGTTCTCAGCCTGGCTTGGTAACTGCAGCAAACTGCACTGGGATGCTGTCTGGTGGGAGTCCACTTCTTCAGGAGATAC
>PVKN010004430.1:0-20274 GCA_004027915.1 Capromys pilorides
TTGAACTGTAGTCATTTAATGATACAAGATATCTTTAAAATTTCAGATATGTGAGAATTCATGTTCAGTTATAGTAAGGAAAACTTCAAATGTTTCTAATATGTCCTGTTTCTTAGACATTAAAGGTATAGCATAATTTTATCTTGAGTCACTGTCTGGTTATTATAGTAACCAAATATCAAGAGATAAAGTTAATGTCTATGTCTTTCACATACAGAAATAGTTGACTTGGGCCTGCGAGATAACTCAACAGACTCAGCACCTGCTTTGGCAAGTGCAGGAACCAGGATCAATCCCTGGTCCTTGGTGCACCAGCCCAACCCTCCTGGCTTGGTGGCACACACCTATAATCCTAGCACTGGAGAGGCCGAAAACAAGAGGATCACTAGGAATCCGAGCTGTGTAGTGAGACCATGTACCAAATACATAAAATTAAAAAAAAAAAAAAGTTGTCCGGAAGATAGAGTATCTTTTTTTTTTTTTTTAATTTTAGGGACGGGTCTACAGGGTGTTCAGGGTCTCACTACTAGATTGAACTCATAGTGATCCGCCTGTTTACAGCCTCCCAGAACTGGAATTACAGGTACACACCACCATGCCCAGTCTCAATTACAGTGTCAGCATGGCCTGGGGACAGGACAGTCAGGGCAGGCCCTGGGATCAAAGCCCCAGCCCCTGCGCCTGCTTACAGGTGTTTAATCTGCTGAGCTATTTGGTCAGCCCTTGGAGTGTGCCTTTCATATTTCCTTTTTTCAGATATGTAATGACCATTTGGTAGCCAGTGAGAAGCAGCGTGGACTTCAGTGGGAGGAACTCCTGAAAGAACAGCCCCACCGCCAGGCCGAAGTGGATGAAGAGCACCGGAGAGCCCTGCAGCTGCTGCGAGAGCACTATGCCGAGATGGAGAAGGACCTCTCCAAGTTCTCAACCTTTTAAGAACTGCACCACAACAGTGATGAATGAGGAAACATTGGTTTCCACCTGCATACTTCCACCAACCATTAAGCCTCTGCTGCGAGCTTAGCAATATATTCAGTGGCACTCTTAGTCTGAGAAGAGCGACTTCTGCTGAAGCCTGAGGGAGTGTTCAGTGGAAGGAGAGTGCCACGCCTTCCCTTTAAGTGCCTGTGATGATTGTGTGAATGGTTAGCTTGGGAGGAAAGATGGTAGCAGTTTATTCTTTCTTAATTAGAATTTGTTTTCTTCTCCAGCCTTTAGCTCAGAGAGCTATAAGCACAGACTTCTTAGAAAGTTAACATAATCCATGTGCATACAGGGTGAACATTACTATTGAGGTTTAAAGAGCAGTTGCTGTCATAGCTTCCCTGGCTGTGAGGGGGATAAGAGTGCATAAAGTATTATTCCATGAATAGTGTTGAACAAACAGCTGGCCTTGGAGAAAGATCCCACTTGAGAGAGGCAAGAGTCAAAACATTGTCTCCACTGTGGCAAAGATGGACGCGGTGGACTTTGAACCACTTGTTGGGGTTGCAAGTTGTGCAGGGCTGCCTAACGCCGTGCATTTCCCTGGGTGATAAGGCACATGTGTTAAGGGTTGTGGCCTTCTAGACCTTAATATTTTTGTCTTTTAAAATGTGCTTAGGACAAAAAGTTCACCAAAAAGTGCATTTTGGTGTTTAGCCGTTTCACGAACCATAGTCTTGCCCAACTGCTTACCTCATTTGTGTCTGTTTTGCGGTGGGTAAGTGCATAACGTAAATAATGTCTAAACATGTTTCAAGTGTTTCCTGAGTGACCAGCAGAATCAGCCCAGGAGTCCCCTGGAGCCACCTAAGGATTCTGGCTCCGAATGAACCAGAAGTGTTTGTCCACATGACAGATGACCCGTGTTAAATGTGAACTCCGTGTGGTGCTAGTGTCTGTGATCATAAGCAGGTGTATTAGGATGAACATACACCAATTCTGTCATCACTGTGATCTTTAAAATCTGCATTTAGCAATCTAATGGAAGAGCTAAGTTGATTTTTTTGATTTACAATAAACTGAGCAAAAGTAAATGCAATAATCAAGAGATTTATGGCTAATTAATTTTCAGGATGGATAAATCTTTTTAATATTTTTATTGCTCTTCAGTAAAGGCAAAAGAAAGAAAATACCCTATTTTCTTGTGTTATCTCAGTGTTGGAACTGCAGAAAATTGACAATGGTTGCTTGTGTGAATTTATGGCTTACTGTCAAAGCTTCGTTCTTGGCTGCATGTTGAAAATGTGATTAAAGTTAATAGAGCAGATGAAATAAGTATTTGAGATTTCTTTCAATAATACTGAACTTCTGCCAACTTTCTCTGTCTGCTACTGTAGCTTTGACAGGTTCATCCATCATCCTCTGGTACCTGGGCTGAAAAGAGCACTTGCTGACACTCAGGCATGTTGGAATTTTCTTAATTCTCTTTCAGTAGATGGAAAAAAAAATACTTCCAAAAATATCCCGTGCATGAAAAGGGAGGGGAACCTTAAATGAAAATTCCCTTTGTATCATAGGCCCTTTTCAGAATGTCATTAATTACCAACACATCATGAGTGTCTAGGGGGCTTCAGAGACCACAGTGTATGAGGGGGTTTTAAGCCTTAAATGTTAAGATACTGAATTTTTTCTTTGTAATTTTGTTAGATTGTTACCATCCATATAGCTTCTGAAAGGGTCAGTTGCTTTACCTTCCTTTTTCCATTTTTATTGCTGAACATGTTCACTTTTGCTTCCCAGTTTCCAAATCACTTTTGTCATGTATGCGATATAAAAATCAATTTAAATAATGACATAACTTACATTTCTGCTATGTTGAACACCAGTACTCTGGGTCCTAAGATTTTTAGGATTATCATAATGGTCAAATGAAATAATGCTGTATAATTTAAAAGCACTGTAATAATGTTTAAGTATTTTCTGTTCCTCATTATGCTTTTCTTGTTCGACCTTAAATATAAGAATTTCCTTTTCTAGTGGATTTGCTAGCTTAGAATTGTTTTATTGTACAAGTTTTAGAACTCTTACATTTATAGTCGTATTCTGTATTTGTAGTGATACTTTTATTTCATTTATGTTGCTCTAAATTTAGGAGGTTTTAAAATATAACACTTGCTAGTTAGTATTTATGTAATAGGTAGTTTTTATCCTTTGGTTGGACCTTTCTATTATGCTTTAGATATATCTCTTAAAAACCATAACTAGGGCCGGGCGTGGTGGCACACACCTATGATCCCAGCACTTGGAAGGCTAAGGCAGGAGGATCAGTGCAAGTTCAGAACCAACCTGTGCTACAAGAGTGAGCTGAAGGCCAGCCTGAACTGCATAGCGAGACCTTGTCTCAAAAAGACAAAAAAAAAAGATTTTTTTCTGATTATTTTAGATAAATTTTTAATCTGTTTACTCCTATGTTTGTTGAAATTATTCGTATATTAGAATTTATGTGCCCCACTTTTTGTTGTGTTTTTTCATTTAATTGTATTCTTTATAGTTTCATTCTTCTCCTAAAAGTTAGCATTCAACTTTTATCTTTTAGTGCTCACCAAGTAATGTGATTTGCATAGTTAACAAAATATCATTAACATCTTTACTAAACAAAACCTTAATTTGTGCCCTCAGCTTACAAATAACCCATTTGGAATCGTAGTTCTTTCTTGGTTTAACTCCAACCAACCGTAGTTTCGTCCTACAGTCGGTGTTTGGGCACACTGGCAAGGTTAGCGTCTCATTGTCCTTGGAAGCCATCTGGGTCTGCAGTGCATCGCTGACAGCTGTGTTCTCCCGGTGCTTCGTGTTAGTCCACTGTCTTCTGCTGTGACTTCCGCAGTGACAGCTGTCACTATGGTCAGTGCGCCTTTGTAATTAATCGGTTCATTCCCTCCCAAGTCATATTGAAGATTTCTGTATTTGGTAAATATAATGAATATATTTGGTAGATGTATTTCTGTAGTGAAAGGTTATGTCTCAATATGTTTATGCTACAGTTGCAATTTCTATTTATTATGTTGAATTAATACTTAAGTAGTGCCTTTCATGAATTCTTGAAAACACTTAGCTCTGACTCTGCAGGTCACATATCCACTCTCTCTATTCTCTCCTTTGAGAAATCAGATTAACCTGATGTCCTACCATCTCATTCTTTTCTCTAGATACCTCAATCTTTGTTTTGTATTTCCGTATCTTATCTCTATGTGTTGAATTATGGATTTCTTTAAATTTATTGTCTGACTCGTTAATTCTGTCCCCTTCCACTCCTCTGTGTAACTCATTTGTCATGTTACAGATTAGTTACTGGGTTTTTTTAATTTTCAGAAGTGTTGTTTGCTTCTTAAACTTTCCTTGTCACTTCGGACATTTCTGTTTTTCCCTTTTTTTTGTTTTCTTTTAAACATGAAATCCTCATCTTTTGATCCAAATGTGCTAATTTCGGCATGTTTCTTTTCGTTTATCTGAATTGATATTTTGTTATTTTGGCTGAAACAAGTTTGTGACACCGTATTTTCTAATGTGGTCAGTGATTCTTGATTGTGCGTTCATGTTCTTCTGGACTTTCAGTTTTGGAATGTTTTTGGTTAAAGTATATTCCCTTAAAGAAATTAATTTTCTTTTCATCTGTTTGTTGAGACAGTGCAGATGCTGGACAGCTTCAAGGCCCATGTACTCTTTGGATTCCCTGTCTGTCCTGCTCCTGCTCCCGAGCGCTGCGTCTGCCTGGAACGAGGCTGCCCCAGGGGACCCTTCACACAGCTTATAGTTCTGCGTGGACTTACAGAAGGGCAGGCGTAGATATTTTCCCAGCTCATCCAAGAGGACAGTTCTCTTTGGAGCTTCCCAGCCCTGCTGCTGACCCAGTTCTGTCTGGGCTATGAGCTGAATTCTGCTCCCTTGAATATTCGTAGACCGATCCCAGGTGACTGTTAGAAGGGGCCTTGAAGCGGGTAGTTGGGCTCAGAGATGGTCATAAAAGGGGACCTACTCTGATGGACTAGTGTCCTGATAAAAACAGGAAGAGATAAAAGAGCCTGCCCTGCTCCCTGCAAGTAGAGAGGAAAAGTGAGAGTAAGAAGTTACTCATCTAAAAATGAAATGAAAGTGGCAGGGTGAGAACAAGTCAGAGACCCAGACTTGAAATGAAAATGAACCCTCTCTGAGCACCTCTCATACAAAAGAGTGTACTCTTAAATAAAGTGACACTTCTGTAGGACTCTGCCACCTTGCAGCTGTTGACATTGTAGAAAAATAGCAATTTTGTAAAAAGAAATATAGTCACTTGGTTAAAATAGACTTACCACAAGATTAAGAAACTTTTTTCTCAGTTACTTTTCTCTCACTGCTGGGACAAAATATCTGACACCCAAAGTTAAGGAAGGAAAGGTTTATTTGGCTCACAGCTAGTGGAGGTTTCAGTCCAGACTCAGGTGGCTCTAAGGAAGAGTGGCACGTGGAAGAGGGCAGGAGTTCATGGCAGCAGAAAACAGCAAAACAGCAAGAGCAGATGGGAGGAATAGCAGAAACCATGGCAACAGCAGCGGAGAGCAAGGCTGTCTGCCTCAGGCCCGGTGTAGCACTCACACACACTATCCCAGCACTGGATTGTGGATTAATCACAAAGTCTAGAGGTCTGCCCTACGACTGCAGGAGGCTTTGCGGGGACAACTAGATGTGGACCATAACACTTTTCGAAAAGTTTTTTTTTTTTTTTAGCAAATGTAGCTCTAAGGTTATATTTGAAAACAACCCTCTCAAGAACCAGTTAACCTCCTTGGATAGTTTTGCTGCTGTCTCAACTAGAATTCCCCCAAAGATCCTCATACTGCTTTCATCTTTGCGTGTCTGTCAGGATCTACTCTATGATCAGCCTTTCCTCCGTGGACCCCCCACCCAGTCCCTTAAAGAAATCTGAATTTTGTACTTCTAATCTAGAATGACTCTGAGTTAGACATGTGTGTATTTAGAAGTGTTTGGCACAGATAGGTCTGTGCTGTTACAGAAGCATTCTGAGGCCCATGTGTCCTACTGTGTTTAATATTGAGTTAACTGCACAACTCGTGCATTTTTAGGCATGTGTCCCTTCTTCTAAGTAAGGTATTCTTGCTAGCTCACATTCACTAAAAGATTCTTCGTCTCTTTCCTTTGTTCCTCTCTTGCTTTCCAGCTGCCCTTTATTTGTTTGTTTATTTATTTATTTTAGATACCACTTTATTTCTGGACATTTCAAATTGCTAAAACATGAACTGTTGGTGGCTCTGTCCTCTGGCCGGTTCCTAGCTTACCAGAAGATTTTATTTCCCAGGGACCCGTTTATATTTGGACTATGACAAACACAACAGAATCTAGGTAGTGCTGCCAGGTCTCTCCACACTCTTGATCTGCTATCTCAGTTCCCACCTGCTCCACACACGGGTTTGAGAATCTGGCTCCTGTGAAACTCCGAGTAGTGGTCAGAGCAGCAGTAAGATGGACTGAGCCTCTTCCTAGGAGGAGCCTGATAGGGAAGAGGTGGCTCCTTGTCATGTGGGGACTCACTCAGGTATCTGACAGAGCAAAGTGATGGCCAAGCTCCCTCACTTGGGTCTCTATGCATATGTACATACACGGTTCTGCCTCTTAAATTTTGTTGATATCTTCTAATGACCTCTTTTAAACAGAATATTAAACTTTAGTTTATTCCTCAAGAGAAAGAAAAGCATCCTTTAAAAACTTTTCCCTTGTTAACCGGGTGTGGTCGCACAAGCCTGTAATCCCAGCACGTGGGAGGCTGAGGCAGGAGGATCAGTGTGAGTTCAAGACCAGCCTGGAAAGTCAACTCAAGGCCAGCCTGAGCTGCATAGAGAGACCCTGTCTCAAAAAGGCAAAAACGAAACCAAAAAAATTTCCCTTATGTGTATCTCAAACAACCCAAAATGCAATGCTCTTCTTTTTGTTTTATTCTAAATTGCTGTATCTTTCTAGATCTGTTCTGAATTTTGTTAAAATTATCAATGTTTAACTTAAACCTTATTTTTTTCTGGATTCAAGCCTGTGTGTCAATTTTTAGGGAGAAAAGATAACTTAAAAGTTAGTAATGTGAACTTTAGTATTCTGAGGTAAATAATAGTCTTTAATAAGAAATAGATTTCCCATAGGTTTTGAACTTAATACTTTTTTGTCATTATTTCTGTTTCTCATAAGTTAGAACTATGGCTGGAAAAAGTCTTCATATTTTGCACTTCTCGTTTTCTCTTACACATGATTTCCTGCTGGTGTTCAATAATGTGGAACTTGTAAAATTAAAGATTCTAATTTTGGTCATTTAAACTTAAAGAAAAAAGAAAAGGCACTCACTCATCTGCAGGTCTGGAGGACCCTCACCAGGAATCAAATTGTTGGCACTTTCTATCATGAACCTCTTGGCACCAGATTTGTGAGAAAATAAATTTCTGTTGGTTCGGCCACCTAACCTGTGGTGTTTTGTTACGGCATCCAGAGCCGATAGATGCAATCCCAGACTTCAGTGCCTGTCCCTCTTGCAGCTCTTTACAACTGGGGCCTTTCTAGGCTGAAGGAAAGCCTGTAGGGCAGTCACTGGTTCCAGAGATGAGTTACCCTGTAGAATTTTACTCTCTCCAGATCTGCCTTCAGTGGCTTACGTTAATCTGCTACAAACTCCAGCTGTAACTACAGAAGTACAGGCCCCGTGGGACAGGCATGTGTGGACCTCCACTGGGATTCAGAGCTGCCCAGCACACCCAGGAACGTCGGGAATGTGTTAAACATTCATGCAGTCAAAAATTTCACGCTACCATTATAGAAAATACGTTTTCTAATACTTTTTTCCTAATCCTTTAGAAAAGTTTTATAATTATTTATATTCAGCTATAAAATGTGACTGTTAATCATTTTTTGGTTCGTGCAACTCAAGGTCACATAGATAAGTAGAGGATGATAATTAGTTACATTACTTTTGGCCTCCTCTTGTGTACTCTGCTCATTTTTAGGGTTTTGTTTTTGTTTTTTGTTTTTTGTGCAGGGTCTCACTATGCAGCCCAGACTCCTAGTGATTCTCCTGTTCTCAGCCTCCCCAGTGCTGGGATTACACAAGTGTACCGCCACGTCCGGACTAAATGGCTGGCTTAATGGGCCTGTAGGCATGGCCGGCAGGGCACGCAGTACCAGGGATCGAACCCCGGCCCCTACACTTGCCTGCACATTTTTAAATTATAACTGCTATAAGCAGTGCTTTCTTGTGACTTCTAGGAGCAGCAAAGGAGTATTTCTTCTGATGTTTGCATTTTTATTCCCTGAGCAAGAGAAAACAAATTTAGATTTTCAAGTGTGAAAGAATATTCAGGTAAGTTAAAAAGTATACAAACATTTAATTTTTAAGCCACTTAAGACAGATTTTCTCTGAAAAAAATAATCAAAATTGACTTCTAGTGAGTAAGGACCATATCTGTGTAGCATAGCTGACAGTACTTTTAGGTACCCTTGTATGTAATTTTCTCTCGTCCCTGTAACTCAGTGTGTACTCACTTTGTTCATATTAAAGAAAGAATAAAATGGCAGAGAAATGTAAAAGGACTGTAGTGTTTACTCAGCAGCAACCCATTAGATAAGACTGGCTGTTTAAAAATTCCGTAAGTATCTCATGGAAATCTATAGTACAAATTTATAGTACAAATCTATAGTACAGGTTTTCTTTATGACATACAAGGGAGACAGCTCAGCTGTCTAAATGCCTGCCTGGTAAGCACAAGGATTTGGGTTCAATCCCCAGTACTGCATGCAGTGCTGGCCTCAGAACCCCAGGCGTCATGCTGGTCACCGAAACTGGGTGTGGTGGTGCGTGCCTGTAATCCCAGCACTGGGGAGGCTGAGACAGGACGATCAGTATGAGTCCAAGCTGCATAGCAAGGCCCTATACCCAAATAAATCAAAGATTTAAATAAATGACATACCTTACGTAAGCCTCCATGTGCTACAAACACTGATAAGCCAGTAGGTAAAATTCTGCCTTTCTGGAATACTCTAAATTACTGAAGGTACGCACTGTTGTTTCCCCACTCACGGTGTAGCGAGATGGAGTGTCAAAGGAGGTGAGGAGTGTGGTAATTACCTGATTCGGTCATTCTGCTGTGTGTATGCATCACAACCTCACGTTGAACCCCACCAGAGCGTACAGTTAGGGATGAGAAATTTACAAAACTACGTAACACATGAACATGGCCAAGTTTTAAAGGCCAGCAGGAGCCATCGTGGAACACTAGTGTATGACCTGAGATCACTTAGAATAGACAGCTGCTGGTCAGGGGTGGTAGTGTTTACTGACATGTACTAGACTGTATTAAATGGATTTGTTTTTAAACTTAATTGTATACTAAATATTAAATAGAAACAATATTTAATTTTACTATGCAAAGTTTTAAGAGAATAAAAAATAGAAATGATACAGAATTTCACTGAACAAAATGATAGGAATTCAACAATGATTGTTGTATTACATATTGTCTTCAGATTAGTTCTTCAGATTACCAGATACACAAGCATGAAAAATTGGTAAAATAAGAAAGTTAAAAAGAAAATGAATTTAAACAGTAATTGTACTTTTCAATAAACCAGTAGAAATCGGTAGTACTATGCAAAGTTTTGACACTGGAGAATCTAGCCTTCATTAAAATCTGAATTTTATGGCTAAGCCCCAGCAGGTGTCGCTGTGATAACAGGTTTCTGTCTTAAGCAGTTTTCTGCAGCAGGTGCCCTGCATGTGGGGCCAAAGATACACGAGAGATAAAGTTCTGTGTGTCACAAATTTTATAGCAGGATAAATTCTTGTCAAAGAACAACACATGAATGTACATTTTTAGCCTTTTTTCCTTTCTTTCACTCTTCCTCTTCCTTCCCTTCCTCCCTCCCCCTGCCCCCTCTCTCCCTCTTTCTTTCTGTGACGGGCACTGAGTAACTCCTGTTGCTTTCACCTTGAGCTCATCCTGCTTCAGGCTCAACGGTGCCAGGATTACAGACTGGGAATAAAAGCATGTGCTACATATGCGGGGCGGGCCGGGGGGCAGGGGGAGTAAGTTCCAGTCACAGAGCTCAACACAAGTATCAGATTGTAGCACTTGATCATGGAGGAATTTATAATCAAGTTGTGCACATGTATAAAATAGAAAAAAACAAACTCCCTTCATATTGTATTGAAGATCAGAATATACCAAGCAAGCAGTACATGTTTACATAAGTGAATTCTAGGTAGGAGCTATCTTTGCAAACTGTGATTAGGGGATCTTTTGTACTAAAGATCAAACCAAAATCAACAGGACTTGGATGATGGAGAGGCACAGTGTTTCCAGTCCAGCCCGGCGAGCACTCAGGGAGCAGCCACCTGCAGGCCAGGGCCTTCGCATGCCCAGCTGTATCCCACAGCTCCAAGGATGACTGAAGCTTGGCTCACAAGCCTGGGGTGTTGGCCACGGCCCCATGTCTCCTACGGAGACTTCACACCACTTAGATGCCTCATTTCTAGCTTTAATACGGAGTGGAAGGATGATTAGTAAGCATCTCAGTGGGAGCTCTGTGCAGGTTGCTGTGGAGCAGATGTGTGACTGGTGTGGGGAAGAAGCTGCCCTGGGAGTGGAGTTTTCAGAATGGAGCTGAAGACAGCAACTCCTGGTCTAAGCCGAGGGGGATGGAGGTGAAGAGCTTTGATCAGAGGTAGGATTATGGCGATGTTCACATCTGTATTTACATGGTGTTAGGTACTGTTCATATTCCACAACAGTGGCTGGCACCACCTTGGATTTAGAAGATCTTCCCTGTTTCCCTTTTATGTATATTTGTAGTTGTTAGCCCAAACACTATCACTGTACAGGAAAATAAAGTTATGCAGTCTTCTCTGTGTCTTTGAGAGAAATATTTTGCTTTTATATAATTTCAAGACAGCCCAAAGAGGTTTTATTAAGCAGCTGTCCTTATTTAAGGAGTTCCTATTTCCTTTCACAGCAGACTAAATTGTTTAAGGCAAACATACTTTATTGTACTTTCTTGTGTCCCACGCTTAGGATATGTGCTGACGTGTATGTTACAAAAGGGAAGTTCCCAACGTTACAAGGCTAATTGAGAGTTTGGTGAAGGAAGATTTTAATTATCTCTGACATTTGTTTTTGACAGTGATTGAGTATGAATTAAAACATAAAATGAGCAGTGTTTCACTTTTTTAATCTGTACTATCAGATTTTTAAGGAACCTCTTACATCTGGTACATAGTATGTACTGTTTTTTTCTCTGATAAGCTTGTAAGGTGTATACTGCAAAAGCAGAAACTTGAAATATAACTGCTTTGGGAAAAAACATAGCTGCCCAAATTAACTAATATTTTCCCTTTCAAAACTTCTCTTAGGGCTGGCCTGATAGGTTAGTGGGACTAAAGGGCCTGCTCCAGCAGAATGCAGTGGCCAGGGTTCGATCCCGAGTGCCGATCCCTGAGTGCCGTGCCGGCCCTGCCCCCAGGGTGTGCTGAGAGGGCAATTGAGACTGGGTGTGGTGGCGCATGCCTGTAATCCCAGCGCTTTGGGAGTCTGAAAACAGGATGATCCTTAGGAGTCCGATCTACATGAGACCCTGTAGATCCTGTATTCCCTGTACTAAATGCATTAAAAAAAAAAAAAAAAAAAAAAAAAAACCTCTTAGATCATGCAATTGGAACTCCAAATGGACTTCCCAATAGACAGTGCTGTTCATGGTGGAGTGCTCTGCTCTGGCTTTCAGAGATAGTCGCTCTCTTCTGACTCCTGGCAGGGGATGCTGGGAGCTGC
The DNA here is from genome assembly GCA_004027915.1 of Capromys pilorides. Taxonomy (NCBI): domain Eukaryota; kingdom Metazoa; phylum Chordata; class Mammalia; order Rodentia; family Capromyidae; genus Capromys; species Capromys pilorides. The sequence continues at coordinate 11,775 of PVKN010004430.1, forward strand.
CACCTTCAGCATCCTCATCCCACCCCGTGTCTTACCGTGTAACAGCCGCTGGCTGCTCCAGTGCTGCTATTGCCAGGTGGGGGCAGCGAGGCAGAGCCTCTGGGCTGGTGCTCACTGCGGGGGCAGGGGCTGCCTGGAGAGCCCTTCCTCTTGGGCCCTGGCCTCAGCCCCTAGCAGCCCTGCCCTGTCTGCCGCACTTACTGCCTGCACAAGAGCTCTCAGTTTGGCTTCTCAGATTCCAAAGAGATTTTGGGGCTTTTCCTACAATTTCTTCAGAGTAAGAAATAAATGAGAAGAGACAGACCTTCTCCTCTGCTCCTAACACACACACACACACACACACACACACGCACACATACACGCATGCACATTTTCAAGTGTGCTTACAGGGCAGTGATAGTTCTTTAAACCTATTAGTAAAGATCTCTCCATCTGCAGATTTAAGGAGCTTTAGTGGCCCTAGTTGTCTAAGTGTGAAACTGACGAAGCTGACCATGCGGGCCCTGTCATCTGTCTACACCAGGGCTAAAGAAATAGCAAATAATATTGGAGAGTAGTCCCACCCCGACCCATCCAGAGAGAATTTATTTTCCTTTCTTCCCTTCTTTGCCTGAGATAGACCTGCTTCACAGGCTTAGGTTTTCATGGAGTTGCTTAAGGCATCTGGAGGTCCAAGGCCCAAGGGCGTCTACACTTGTAAGAGAATAACTTCAACACTGGCCTCTCTTCATCTCATTCATGTGCCTGTGTGCATTGTTGTGTTTACTGGCCTAAGATGTCATAAAAATATTTTGTTAAGGTCCATGGGGTAAGGCCATATGTAAGTCCTAAAATGGGGGCATATCACTAATTCTAATTACCTGAGAAAGTGATTGAGCTCTTAGAGAACCAGTAAGAATGGGAACCTCCCGCTCCCTCACCAACCTTCACTTCCTGACCTGTCTTTCTCTTCCTCTCCTGAGCAGAGTTATAGATAACCTGTTCCTCCTGGAGTTAATGGGAAGGCAGGAAATTATCTCTGTAGGAGGGCTGAGCCGAGCATGGACGGTACATGCTTTGTAAGCCAGATTCTCTAGTTAAATGCGATTTTGCACCTGTGTCCATTCTGCAGCTCCCAGGCCTCAGTGAGACCTATTTAAATATTCTAAGCAGCTGTGTTGAGGGAATTAGGATAGGAGCACTCCCTCCACATCAAAAATGCCTGGTGGGATGACTGGTGGGTGCCAGCCTGTGAGGGTGGTCCTCCATGTGTAGGTGTCATCTTGGCCCACCAAGGAGTGGCTGTGTTGGGTTATTAGGAGAGAGGCAGTTGCGCTCCTTCAGTTGGGGTTAGAGAAAGCCGAACTCCAGGCTCAGCAACTGAAAAGTAAGCAGTAGTGCTTGGAATAGCTGTTGCTAGCTGACTGACTAAGCCATCTAGATGGCTGTTTGTGTGTTACCTCATGTCCAAAAGAACTAAGAAACATGAAGTATGTACAAGGGAAAGGGGCACCCAATGCATTTTAAACATTAATTATGATTAGCTAACCTATTTTGATTTATTTTGTTTTCACGTATTCAGAAGATGAAGAGATAGAAACTTGGAGATGATGAGAAGTCATTAACATATCACGTGTGTGCTCCAGCTGCCACCTCATCCCAGGAAGCTTTCCCTCAGCTCCACGCTGGTGCTTCTGTCACTGCCCACCTCATCTACCTGTGCAGATGGCAGAATGCCTGGCAAGAGCTGTTTATTTGTGGATGCTGCACTCCATATTTGCCCTCAACCTCTTTTCAGACTAACTCCTAATTCTTCCCTGAGACCATTCCTGTTAAGGTCACCAGCAGTCTTGGAGCTTAACCCAAGGCATGGTCAGTCCTGGCTTTTCATATTTTTCTACCTCAGCAGTTGACAATTGATTTCTCCCTCATTCAAGAAATGCTTTCTTCCTGGACTTTGTGATTGCCAGGTATTCCTGGTTTGCTCTCTGTATGTCTTCCCTCCCCCCACCCCTGCCCCAGCTTTTTGGTACCAGGGATCAAACTCAGGACCTTGCACCTGCCAGGCAGGTGTTTGTGCCACTGAGCTATATCCCTGGCTCCTGTATGTCTGAAGTATTCCTCATCTCTAATTCCTGACAGCCCTCAAGGGCAGACTTACAACTCTTCTCTCCCCTATGGGTCCTCCCTTCAACCACACCTCAGACTTAGCAGCTCCCCTGTTGCCATCTCAGCCCTGCTTCTCCCCCTCGCCTGTTCACCTCCTCTTAAATATATAACAGGCAACTCAGTCTTCAGTGCTGAAACATCTATTGATGCCCTGGTCTTCCCCATCTCAGTATATGACATCACCATTACTCAGCAGTCTTGCTCAACATTGAGGTGTCCTGCCTGGTTCTTACCCTTCACATCCAATAGCCCTGCCTTTAAAGTATTCCCCAACTCCAGCCACCAATTCCTGTTGACACTAAGCCACTGGCTCTTAACTCATCTCCTGTCACTCTTGCGTCCTTCTTCAGTTTTTGTATGAGAGCAATGTATCTTTTAGAAGACACCTGTCACATCATGCTATTAAGGTCCTCTAATGACTTCTGCTCCTATGTGTTGAAATCCAGACTCCTTGCTATGGCCACTGTGATCCACTTCTTATGTCCTCCATTGGGTAACTGATTAGTTTCATCTACCTCTGGCCTTCTTGCTTATCTTCAAACATCCAGGGTCCCAAATTTCTCTGAAGGTCCTATCAAGACTCACCCTCACTTTTCGTAGCTGTGTTTTCAAATGTTACCTATTCGGAAAGGCCTTCCCTGACAACTGCATCTGAAAGAGTGCCTTCCTGTTTTTATGTAATGCTCCACTATAATATAAACTTTACAAGAGCAGGAAACTTGTGTATCAATTCTGTATTCTCAGTGTCTTGCACATGAAACTACCTGGTTGGATGGATGAATGGATGGACAGACAGATGCATGGATGGATGCATGGATGGCTAAATATACTGTACTCTAGCACTCTTCACTTGGATATCTTCATACCTGATTTTTTAATGTGATGTTAAAGAACCGAAACATTTCTCAATAACCCATTTGGCAATAGATTATGTATGTATGTATGTATGTATGTATGTATGTATTTTGCAGTTCTGGGGATTGAACTTGGGACATGTCCTTAAACTGTTGAATGACAGAATGACGCATTATGCATAGATATTCCATACAAGCAATTTTGTCTTTATTGAAGTAGCATATCACATTGCAGTAAGCATGCAGTTCAAGAGGAAAGTAAAACTCCCTGCTATTGAAGACTGACATTGGATCATAATAGAATTATTAGCTGGATGTGGAAGCACATACCTATAATCCCAGCACTCTGAGAGGCTGAAAGAGGAGAACTGCAGCTTCAAGCCCAACCCAAACAATTGAGAAAGAACCTGTCTTAAAGTAAGACATTTGAGAAAAAAAAAGCTGTGGATGTAGCTCATTATGAATGTTCTGGCTTCAATCTTCAGCAGCAGCAGCAACACACACACACACACACACACACATACACACACACATGCACAATGTTCATACCCCCCAATTCATAGGCAAAACATTTGATTAATGCCCTCTGTTAAGAGAAGATCTACCCATCGTATTGACACTATGACCAAGGAAATGCATAGATAGGGTGGTGGTGGTGAACCTGCGGCTCATATGCCACGACATGCTATTTGGGTCACTGAAAGTTCTGAAAGGTTCACCATCACTGGCACGAGAGGAGACTATGCAGCTAGAGTCCAAATTCCAGCTTCGTTCTATTAGCTGGGTGGCGATGGGCAGGTTACTTATTCTCTGAAGTTCAGTTTCCTCTTGTATAAGGTAGGGACAGAAAAAGTACCAATGCCTACCTCAAAGATTCATTTTGAGAAGTGTAAGAAGAGGATTATGTGTATGTATGTAGTGGACACTTACAAATTCCGTTCATTCGCGAGGGCTTGCTTTCACTCAAGTTGGCTATAAGTCAAGACTTTTTCCCATGTGAAATTACAGAAATACCCATAATGTACTCTGAATCTCCCAAAGCACCCCTTAACTGCCCATTTCATAACACATAGGGCTGTATCATGCATGTAATTTATGAGAAACACCAATCATTTTCCTATTGTATTCGACAAAGAGTTACAAACTGTGCCTACTTTACCAGAAACACCAGTTTCAGACTGTACTCAGTATTCAGGTTGACATCTCTGGCTTGCAGGAGGGAAGATGAAATGCAAGGTGGCTACCGTTGGAAGGAGAGTCCCCTTCCACGAGAACATCGGCCCCTGGCTCTCTGGGGTCCTTTCCCTCCTTGGGAAAGTCTGCAGCCACCAGGACCTGCTTCGGGGTCCGCAGATCTCAGGCTTTTCAGAACTAAGAACCAGTCGAAGGTTGTCTGTTTCTGTGTTTTCTTTGACACTGTTCTGTAGCTGACGGGACATTATCATTAAGCCAGTGAATACAGCCACTGGCCTTTTCTCTGAGTGAGTGGGTCTCCTCTACACATGTTTGTATCTGTCCATGTTTTCCACATTTCCTTTATTTCAGAAGAAGTGTGCTGCACTGATTAGTGCTTCTCCTCTTCAGAAAGCTCCTCCATTGCTCAGCCAGAAGTTGCTGAAGTTCCTCTGTAGGCAGCTTCTCCGGGTGCTCCTCCACTGGTTCCTCAACATCACTGCTGTCTCCCTGCAAGCCTGTGCCTCTGCTCTGGTGACAGTGTCATCAACCAGTTGAGGGCTCAGGCTCATCTACCTTAGCTTCTTAATACAACAAATTTATTTGGCACAGGGTCTCTCTATGTCAGTCAGACTCATAGTAATCTTGTCTCAGCCTCCCCAGCACTGGGATTACAGGCATGTGCCACCCTGCCTGGTTTGGGGGCTAGCATGACATGCGGTACCAGGGATCAAACTTTGGTCCTTGCACTTGCCAGACAGGTGCTTAAGCTACTAAGCTATCACCCCAGCCCTTAGGGGCCACTTTGATAGCAGCAATCATTATATACAGCACTGACCAAAATCACATCTACAAATGCATGCATCTGGTGCTTATATATGCCTTTCTGGCATCATTCATTTTTGTTTACAGCCAAATAAGGGGCTGGCATTTAGGTCATAACTCAAGACTTTGGTCATAAATTAAACCTAAAATACCTGTCATGTCTCAAATTGTTTGCATATGAAGCTGGTCATAACTCAAGGGTCCACTGTGTATGTGTATGTGTTTAAAAGAGCCTGATATGAACATTCCATGTTTAACTTGGAATTATAACAGTTTTATCATCATCTTCACCAGTTCTAGCTATCTACTTGGAACCTCCTCTGTATAATCATGAAGAAGTTGATAGTTCATAATCAGAAGATGTTTAAGCTTCTTAAATTGAAATCTATAACTGTTCCCCCTTGGTACACTTTGTTGAATTAGACTACTTTCTGTGGTCTTAAAATACATTAAAGCCAAAGAAATGCTAGTTGTGTAAATCCTTCGATGGCACACCCATACAGCTGGCACCACAAATGATGTCACATTTCAGGAAGACGTGCTAATATATTCCATGGAATCAAAGGTACTTCTTAAGATGAAATGTGTTTTACTTTTAGTACCCAGGCTGGTTTTTTCTTATTCAGCCCCAAATTAGAGAAAAGTTTAGCTTTTCAAATAGGTCTCTGTTGAACCCACTTGATAACACTTAATTTACCAAAGTTATTCGTGACCACATTAGTAATTTTGGTGAACTCTCATTTCTCAGAACACGTTGTGCTTACACCCTCTCCAAAGAATGTGATTGGTATGCAGCTGGGTTGTCTGGGGCCAGCTGCTTATCTAGAGACCAGATTCAGAAAGTCTGCGCTTAGCGAGTTGATTGAGACTGCATGCTTTTGTTTTGCTTTGTTTCGATACACATGTGTGGGTCCTGCTGAAGCCCACAGCCTCCCCCAGCAAGGAACAATGCTGCGCACACATCATTTCCTGAAATAATGGAGCTGGAAGGCAATTATCTGCTCACAAAACAGGCTGAAACAACAGTTCCTGATATTCTTCTCAAATACTTCGACTTCCTAAGGAATCCGGAAAAAATAATTCCATGAGATGGTGTTATGAATGAAGGTGTGACAGTCCAGTTTCCTTCATCGGGATCCAGTGACCAGCGGTAACAAAGTGGTAGCCTGTCCCTGTTACCCAGAAGGGCAGCGCTGGGGCTTCAGGTTGTAAAAATGTTCTGCCTGCGGCTCCGGTGAGATGAAGCCCAAGATTCATTCTTTGTTATTGCTGACTTTTGGAACCATCCCAGCGATGACTTGCACTTTTTTACATGGTGTTTATTTTTTTTCACACTGTTTTTCTGTTACTCCTAAAGAGAGCTCAGGACTTCTGACTCAGACTCTTCAGATAAGAAATGCATACCTTCTAGAAAGAATGAATAACCATTTCAGCCAAATCTATTTTGGAGCAGTGTGAGAGTTTTTCCAGCCCCTTGGCTGCTTCATCCCAAGTGTGACAAGCAGTGTCCTCTATGGGAGGCTCGGTGATCTGTCCAGCACCAAGGTAGCCTTCTGGTAGCCCTGCAAAAAATAACAGAAGAAGATGGTAGTGTTTAGACCTTGCCCTCTGGAACTCTCATCTGAGGGGAAACTGGTTCAGTAAATATTTTATATGATTTTCTTCTTGGTATCTTGAGAAAAATTTAGGGATAGTCCTGTGGATTGTGAGTTCAGTGTCAATTTTATAAAACCCTTTAGAAGCGTCCAGTTGATTGCCTATTCCACATGACTGTTTGTGTTGCTGTATCCTTCCCCAGCACCATATAAAAGATATTGTGTTGAAGAGTCTCAGAGAGGGACACAGACCACAATGAAGCGAAACTCGAGAGTGCCACGTTAATTCAGGGAGGTCACGCAGGTTGATTCTGAACAGTGATGGCGCATCTTTTAGAGACGAGTGTCCAAACTGCAGCCCAAGCCCACTTCTGTATCACCAGTGCCAATGGGGCAGTTCAACCTGAGTGCTGATCTTGTTAAGATCAACTACTCGCATATGAACTTTTGTCTTAAAAACAGCACACGTGCCTAGGTTCACCACCACTGCTTCAGAAGCTTTTTCAGAGAACGTTCATAGTCTGATTGTCTGACTATTCATAAATTCTCTCTGCATTTGGAAGCTTAGTTTTTCATTTTGTCTCTCATCATGATGCCTCAGAATCAACTCCTCTGACCCTTTTCTGATGAAAAATCAACTGTTAGAGGAATAGTATGAAATAGGCACTTAAAATTGTTGTTTCTGATGCTACTAGAGATTGACTCATTTCTCACAGACCCTGAAAGAGTTCCTGTGCTTTGGGCATGTCTCCCCCAGATGCCCATATGTTAAAAGCATGGTTCCCACAGTGGAGCTATTGGGATGAGGCAGGGCCTTTAGAAAATACAGCCCCCAAGACATCCTTCTGTCCCTCAGGTGTTTCCGTAAGGGACTGGCAGGACCTAGTTGCGTCCTTTTCTCTTTTGCTTCCCTTCCATCCACAGTGTGAGTGGTTTTGCTCAACCATGGGCTCCTACCTTATTGTGCTGCTTACCACAGGCCCAAGACAACAGGGTCAGTTGATCATGGCCTGAAACCTCCAAAATAACCAAAATAAAACTTTTATAAGTTAGTTTCTCAGGATTTTTTTATAGTGCTGGGAAAGTGATTAACACAACAGTTTAAGGAGCTCTTCTTTTAAGCTCTCTCCACTGAGTCTGACCCTTGCTTGGCCGGACAGTGGCAGCCACGTATCCAAGGTGGAGAATTCCTCACCACGCAACTTTGCACTCTTTGGATGAGCACTGACTTTTCAATCTCAGAGACAAAAATTGAGAAACTGTGTGTGAAAATAGGTCAGTTGTTTAATTAAAACTGTAGGTAAAATTAGGGATGCCTAAATCATCAGCAACAAAAGCTAAACGCTGAAGTAGGATTGTGTGATTGAGCACAGACAGAGCGATCCAAGCACGGCCCTGGGTTTGTGGTTCATATAAAGTACTCACACTTTGTGGCTAGAGGAGGGTCAGCTGTGAGGCCTTGGCATTTCCTGCACTCTGTGGACTATGCTGGGACGGGGCTGCAGTGGTCTAGGCCCAGTCAAGATCTGAGAATGAACTGTCTGGAGTCTTAAATCACGCCTCCATCATGTTGGCTCTCATTTAGACCAGTGGAATCATTTTTGGCGTCCTTATCTTGGCTTCCTCCCAGGATTAGCTTGATGTAATAGCCAGTTCTATAAACTACAGTTGCCTTATTGGGCTTTATAACTTGCTCCAGGGAGAGCACCGCCATGAACACATGTATGAAACACTCAAGTCCTAATAGGCGCCATATATATTTAAGGACAGACAGGTACTATGAATGTGTTTTAGTAGAGACACTTTCATGGTAGCAGAGCAATTCAATAAGATACAGCACAGCTTTTTAAGGAAACATCAAGAATCTGTTAGCTTTCAAGAAGTAGGTAATTATAGGCTCTACAC
>PVKN010004430.1:20374-33644 GCA_004027915.1 Capromys pilorides
GTAAGCATTTTTAAGCATAGAATGAAAGTGTTTCAAAGCAGAAGCTATGTTTAAACTGCAAAGTATATCACTAAGCTAGTCACCATTTGTCTAGTTCTCACTGCGTACCTTTCCCAATGCAGAGGTTATAAATGAAGTAAAATGCATAGCCAGTATCCTGCAAAGTACTTGAGGAATCAAGGGCTAAAATTTATAATAATTGGGAACCAATTTACAACTAAACTTTGGAACTTTTCGATTTTAAAAGAACAAGAAATCACTGCAAGCTAAAGTAGATCCCTGTCTTCTAGAGCAGCTTCCGTGAGCGGCAGAGAGTAGATGGGGAGGTAACTAGGTGGAAATGAGAAGAGAAACACTCACAGAGCTGCTTTTCGATGCCAGATTCTTTGATAGCAGGTTTAAATACATAATCCCATTAATCCTGCAAAGCAGACTTTAATACCTCTGTTTATATATAAGAATATTAAAAATCAGAGAGGCTAAGTAGCTGGCTCAATGTATTCAACTAGTGAGTTGCTATTAAGTCCTGGTTACGATGCTTGGCTCTGAAATTCAGAGTTTGGGACTTAAATCCTAGGCCCTGCCCCGAGGAGCTGTTTTTCATTTCTTTGTGCTTCAGTTAATTTCAGCTGTACGCAGAGGAACTAATAATAGCTGCCTTATAGTTTTACATGAGGCATCAACAACTTTAGAAGACAAAGGCCTCGCATGGTCGTGACATTGTTAGCGCTCAAGTCTGGCTGAGACGCAGCACTGCATCTGGTCTGACTCCACAGCCTCTGCCCTGTATATCATAGTACCTTGCAGAAAGAACAGGTAGAAAGTCCTATGCAGGAGAACAGAACAAGCGTACGGTCCACCCAAAAGAGGTGAAGTCCCCTTCGAGCCTTCAGTGGGGTTGGGTTGGTGAGGTCATGAAAGACTGCTTGGGTAAACCAGATGGCTGCTAATTACTTGCAGCTTGCAGGAAGGACTTCAGGCCAGGTGGCTCAGGGACCAGGCTGCCAGTGAGTTCACGGCCAGGCCTGGCAAGATGAAAGCTGTGCTCTAGGCAGTCTAGAGGTGAAGGTGGGGTGTTGGGGTCCTCCTGGGAAGCTGCCAAGTCAGTGTGAGGTAATGCGGTTCTGCCATGGGAAGGAACTGAAAGGCCAAGACAGCGACACCTGTGGCTGGTCACACCACCGCCCACGGTGCACACCCCGTGCCACCCTCCCTGCCAGGGGCCTCTGCCCGCCAGCAGTGCTGCACCATTGTCTCTCTGCTGCAGGCCCTGAGCCCGCGGAAGACCATTTCTACATGAAACTAGCTCAGAGTGACTCTGTCTTGATCAGAAGACACAGGAATGGTTTATTCTGCATAAATTGCAAAAGAAACTGAATGAGGAAAATATACTGTGGCGTGGGTTCCTGCAGGTGTAAGGCATCAGCTCAGGGAGCCTCGTGCATGATCTTCATGCACACGCATGATTTCCTAAAGATCTGTAACTTGACTCCACTCCTCAAAGGTTCCGACTTTCTATCCTGTCCTGCCTTCCTTCACATCTTCACGGAGTGACGTATTTCCAGTTTGAGTACAGTAATCCCCCATCTGGTTTCAGTCTGGTTTCTTTTTTTTTTCTTTTTTCGTATTATGGCCGGCTCAGCCTGCCCTGGAGGTGGGGGCTAGTGCAGCATGTGGTGCCAGGGCTCGAACTGCGGTCTGCACTTGCCTAAGCTTGCCTAAGCAGGCGCTTTAGACTGCTGAACCATCTTGTCAGCCCCTCAGCCTGGTTTCTTACCACTATAGATGAGCACCTATACCCACTAGGTGATCAAGTTTTCTATAAAGAGTAACATCTGAACGTGAGAAAATCAGGCGGCACCTACTGACTCCGTGATTCCTGAGCAAATCCTTTATTGATAAAACTGAACATTATTACCCACACATCTTACTAACATCAAAAAAGCTTGAGTCAAAAAACTCGTGAACTGTTATTATATATTTGGCCAATAGCTGGAATTAAAACACACACGGATTATAATCATCATAGTGCTATCCCTTTCATCAGCTAGGAAAGTGTAGATAATGATTAAGCTCAAGGACTTGGTGTCAGGCTGTCTCGGATGCAGGCCTGAGCTGGCTCCGCACTGGCTGGGTTTACTTAGTATGGAACTAACTGGCCCTCAGTTTTCCCACGTGGGTGCCAAGCGTGCTGGGTGGCATATGTGTGAAACATCTAGAACAGTATTTGGCATTTTAATAGTGATCAATCAATGTTAGTATGTAATCAATGTGTTGCATAATAATTTACCCCCAAAATGACAAATTTGTTTTCATTGTACATGTTAGTCCCAAGAGGTAGATGATATTAATAACCGGAGCTCAAAGATAGGTTAAGTAGCTCTAGTTAGTAGCCAGTCCAGTACCATATATTTACTTATTTTCCATACACCAATTTATAAAAACTTTCAATACAGAACTAAATTTTTACCATCTACCTGTTTGTAAGCATTTTTAAGCATAGAATGAAAGTGTTTCAAAGCAGAAACTATGTTTAAACTGCAAAGTATATCACTAAGCTAGTCACGGTTTGTCTAGTTCTTACTGTGTACCTTTCTAAATGCAGAGGTTATAAATGAAATAGAATGCCCAGCCACTACCCTGTAAAGTATACCCGGCTCTCTTTCCTGGGCATTTGCCCTTAGCAATGCCAGACTGGCAGGGGGTTGAGGCCTTGAGGAGCTTCGGAGAAGGTGCTGGTGACAGTCCCATTGCTGGTCACAGGCAGTGACCCTGCAGGGCAAAGCCATTCTGTCTGCCAATCAGACGCCCAGCCTGGAGGGTAGACCGAGGCAGCGAGGTGCAGAGTAGTGAGCTACAGGCGCCTCACAGCGCCCAACTCAAAAGAACGGCTTTGATGCTCAGGGAACAGCTTCCGCCCTGCCTTTTGATGTTGAAATTATGTCATGAGGTGATGAAAGAACGTGCCAGAGCTTTCCGCTTACCATCTCTCACCTGATGTAACGGAACTTTGGCAAAACCACACGGGGTCACACATTCTCTGGTAAGCAAGTTTTGTAGGCTGAACTTTGAGAATTGCTGCTCTGCAGAGCTTTCATGGTTTTGCAGATTAATAATTGGAAGTTTTGGTATTATTGAACATTTCTGTTTTTCTTCAGTTGTAGTCTTAACCCATGCACACCTCCTCCTTGTCTGGACCACTGGCTCTTGCATTTTTTGGCGGAAGTCACAGATTTGGATGAAACCATAGGTCCTTCCCCTCCTTCTACCCCCAGACACCCACACATCACAGGGGTCCACATTGGCTGGCTTGCGGATCTGATGGCACTCAAGCGCCCAGAGGCCTGCGGGAAGCTGGGGGGTGGGGTGGGTTTGTGCAGAGCCTGCTCTGCTGCTTCCGTTCTGCTTCGCCTAGTTGGGCTTTAGAGTCTGTGCAGGTGAGACTGGTCTCCCAGGAGCATGGCAGGAGGGCTCAGCATAAGGACCCAAGTTTTAAATTGTTTAAGCTTGGGGGTGCTGGGGATTGAACCCTGGGCCTCATGCTTGCAGAGCATGTGCTGTATCACCGAGCCACACACCCAACCTCAGAAGCTGACTTTATTTGGAGATCTTCAGACTCTATGTCTTTCCTCACACTCTGGCATATGATAGAAAGCTATAAAATATTACTAGAATATATTGTGTTAGGAAGGAGATGGGGGAAAGCACTTGCTTACTGTTAGAACATGAATTTACAGAATCTGAATGAAATATCCGTCAACTTTTAAAATAAATGTATTTGTATGTTAAGGTATAGCTACCAAGATTGCTGTTGAAGCTTTTCATATCTGAGTAAGTACAGCACTACCTGGTTCATGAAGGCTTTTGTTTGCAAACATTTTGGTTTACAAACATGAGTGTTTGGTGAAATTTTGGCCTTGTTTGCAAGTTACATCAGGTGACAGACATGACTACAGCCATCTTTCCCCCACAAACACAAACATGGTCTTCTTTCCTAGAACCATAGAACAAATTAAACTCATGAACTGAGATGTATTTAGCCATCCTGGAATACTATGCAGTCATGAAAAAGGTGGTGCTCTACACTGATGCCTTGGAATAACCTCTAAGGTATGTTGTTAGCAAAAAGGCAAGATATATATATATATATATATATATATATATATATATATATATATGTTTAAAATCACTGTAATTTTTTTTAAAGATTTATTTCATTTAGTTATTTGGTATAGGGTCTTACTATGCAGCTCAGACTCATAGTGATTCTCCTGTCTCAGGCTCCCCAGTGCTGAAGTTACAGGCATGAGCCATCATGCCTGGTTTTGGTGGCCAGCTCAGCAAAGGGTCAGCATGGCGTGTGGTACCAGGCAAGTGCAAGCCTGGGTCCTTGCACTTGCCAGCCTGGCGCTTAGACTGCTGAGCTATCTCCCTAGTCCAAGATATAGTTTATTATTTTCTATTTTTTCTGTATTTTTTAGGGAAAGGTCTACAGGGTGTTCAGGGTCTCACTACTATATCAGACTTATAGCGATTCGACTGATTACAGCCTCCCAAGAGCTGGGGTTACAGGCACAAGAAACACACACACTGTGGGTTTGGGCATTTCTGGAGGGTACCCCAGCAGGTGGTACTATTGTCTGCCTCTAGGCGAGAGCTAGAGCCTGGGGAGTCTCCAGGTCTATACTGAGAGATACTCGCTGTGTCTTTCTTATTGCAGCGCCTAAAATATTTGCAATCAGGTTCTTATAGTACTTATTCAACTTTCTCAAAACCCAGCTTAAAGAAAAGCTGATGGCTAATTTACTATGCAATAGGAGAAAGAACGCTTAGAGACTGTTTATGTTAGGCTCTGTCTTAGTTACTCTTCTATCATTGCTGGGACAAATACCTGACAGTCAAAATGAAGGAAGGAAAGGTTTATTTAGCTCACAGTTTCTGGAGGTTTCAGTCCATATTCGGCTGGCCCAAGGCTAAGTGGAACAGAGCAGAGAACATCCAGTTCATGGTGGCGGAACAACAACAATCATGACAGAGGCAATAGACCAACCAGGGCACAGAGAGCAACAACCTAACAGCGTGAGTCTGTCTCTCCCTCTCTTTATATTACATTCAGGCTCTCTGCCTCAGCCTATCCACCTTAGGCCACATCCATAATCCTAGAAGTACTCAGACCCATAATCCCATCAGTACTAAAGCACATAATCCCAGTGGATCATGACTCAAGTTTCAAACTCTAGAAGTCCCCGCCTCATCATTACATGAGGCTTTGGGGGGACAACTAGACATAAACCATAATAGGCTCCCTAACCAAAAGGGGATGGTATGGAATGGTGCAGACCTTTCCTTTATTTACGCCAGTTTCTCTCACGTGAGAACAAGGGCACACCTGGCAGAACTGAGACAGAATGAAGCGGAGGAAAAGGGGTTTCACCAGCAGGCAGCTTCTCTAAGGAATTTACCCCTGAAGGCAGCCAGAGAAGCGCCAAACATTGTGGCTGAGCTTTGCTGAGCAGGACCAGTCAGAACATTTGCAGTTACCCAAGAACAGATAGAGGTAACCGCACCTCTTCTCACTGAACTAAGAGAAAGTAGTTGTGTACATAGTCCAGTGTTCCGTAATCGCAGTGGGTTATTGGCAAAACTGGCAATGTTGGAAGCTGTTGACTTAAGCCTTTTACAGCTCAGCATGCTAACCTAGCTTTACGTTTTATGCCTCGTGGTTAAACTTTTCCGTTGGGTGGTTATGATTAGAAAAATCACCATGTCTACAGCCTGTGCTCTATAAGTACTGGGGGACAACAATATGCCTTGTATCAAATACTGGAAATGTACTACTAACATGTTTCGAAACTGTCACATTGTCATTTCTTATTAAATGCAATAAAAAAATAAAATCAGGAATAAGACAAAAAAAAAAAAAAAAAGAGGGTAACCGCGTCTGAGGGCGCAGGCGGTAAACTGACCCCTGGAGAGGAAGGATCACTTTCTGCCCCTCCCCCCACCCATCCCCAGCCAAGCCCGCTTTGAAGAGTTGGCAGCACCTCCTCTGGGGCACCAGGAGTCACCCACAGCCCAGGCAAGGGTTCCAGAAGCCGGCCACGAAGCTCAGCAGCCCGTGGGTCCTGAGCTCAGCGCTGTTCCAGGTGGCCCTAGCGGAAGGGAAGAGCAAGTTCAAGGCGAGGTGAAGGCTTCCGCCCTCCCGCTGCTGAACTGGCGGCTTCCCCGAATCACAGGGGACCGAACAGCTGCTCCTGGAGTAGTAATGAAGCCTCCACCAGGGCCGACAGGAGGCAGAAAGGCAGGCCGTGCCCCCAGTCTTGTTCCGCTGGGCGTTGCTTTAGGTCTCATTGATCCCCATGACCCCAGAAGCGCTGCGCCAACGGGCTTGGGTCTTATGTTTGGCGATCAAGGGCAGGTTGTCTCACGCTGACCTAGATTCAGACAGGTCGGTGGAGGGTAGACCAGCAGCCCATGTCGACATGCGCGTGATTCATTGGACTGCGTGAAACCCACTGCAGAACAGCTCGCCCCAGGTGACCAGGTCCAGGGAAGGCCTTTGTGAGTCCGACCACAGGACAGGAAGGCTGCCGTTCTGGAAGGCCCTCTACCGCCTGATGGGAGCCAGCTCAGGCAGACGGGTTCTGCCTCTACACATGTACAAGCAGGCAAGACAGTGGCATGCACATGTCGTGTTTTGTCAGCAACTGGATGACAATCCCTGGCACTCAGCAATCTGGTCCCTCTGGTGGCCGAACACCCGGGCCCAGTGCTTTGCATGTCCCTCAGACCAGACTCAAAACGATCAGTCACCCAGATACCCACCTGGCCAGGAGAAATTTTGTGTCTACCAGTTTTGTTTGGCTTAATTACATGTTAGAAAGTTCCAACCGCACCTTTACAAATGTCTCATGATATTTAATTATAATTTTTCATAATTCTCTCTTGCTGTCCAAACCCACTGGCTCTGTGGTTGAACCCAGCCTGCATCCTCTGAGGAGGTGTGCTCCCCTTGCTTGCAGCGCTGGCTGGTGGAACTTTCTGCAGTGACGGAATGTTCTGGCTATCCGGTATGACAGCCACCAGCCCCATGCGACATCTGAGCACACAGAATGCGGCCAGTGTGACTGCGGAACCTAGTGTGTGGTTAACCTATAATTAACTCATCAACACCAATACGGCTGAACTTGAGCATTCCTTATGTCACCGTTCCGACATTAGCATTTCGCAGACATTCACGTGACAGCCACTTCCATCCTTCCTGTTAGGACGCTGGCTCACTACACTGTCATGAAATTCTTTAAAAGCACGCTGGGGGCGCGGAAGCAGGAGAATCCCAAGTGTGAGAACAGACCGGGAGCTTGTGACTTCACAGGACCCTGTCTCAAAATACAAAACCATACAAATGGCGGGGGGTGGGGGCTGGGGGTGTCTCCCAGGGCTGAGTCCTGGGCTTGGGGTCCAGCACCACACAAGAAAACGTTGAGCCACCCTAAAGTCTCATTTTGCTGTCTTCAAACGGTCTTAGGAGAAGCAGTGCAAGCTTGCTCTGGGCAAGGCTCCAGTGTTTGCCCAGATCCCCCCGCGGGACCACCGCTAGCCTCTGGTATCCTGAGGCGTCCTCAGCTGGCAACGCTAGGGAGTCTTTTTCTTTCTCCAAATGGTATCTAACCAGTAACTTTTATATCATCATAAAAAAATTTTAAATCTAATTTTCACACAGCCAAGAGCAACACGGAGTGCTAGGAAATTCCATCAGAAAGCCAGCGGCTTCTTGGCCACCATAACTGGGTCTTTTATCTGTTTCCTTAGTTCTTAACATCAATTTTAATAAGCACTTCTCAGCTGAGCGAGTTAGTGTGAGAACCATAGAGTCAATGTGGCCCAGAAGCGACGGCGACAGCTTCAGAGGAGCCTCCCTGGCCGACCCAGCCCCTTAGCACGTAACAGTAGGAGCAGCCAGGTCTGGGAACACAGGATGTAAGTACTGATGTCTTCGTTTCTGTTGTTTGCTTGTTTTGTCTTTTTTTTTTTTTTTTTATGTATTTAGTACAAGGTTACAGGGTCTAACTACACAGATTAGACTTGTAGTGTCCTCCTGTTTTTCATCCTCCCAGCCCCTGAGATGACAGGCCTGCGCCACCACACCATCACGCCCAGTTTCATTCTCTGCCTCAGCATGCCCCAGGAGCACAGCCACCAGGCCAGGGATTGAACTTCCAGCCCCTGCGTCTTCCTAAGCAAGTGCTTTAATCCACGGAGCTCTCTGGCCGGCCTTTGTTTTCTCCTTTTGAGCCAGTCTTGCCAGGCAATTCAGGCTGTCGGTGAGCTCACTGTGCGGCCCAAGCCGGCCCCACCCTGCAGCAAACCTCCTGCCCCAGCCTCTTCCCCACAAGCACTGGCACTGCAGGCATGCGCCCCCGGGCCAGCCGTGATGTCTAGGGTTTAGGGAACAACTGATATAACACAATGCACACTCATCCATGACTCGGCAGGGTACTTTACAAAATGAGCTGTCCCTATATTTATAAAGCATACTGGCCCGGAAAAAAACCACTACACTGGCAGCTGCGGCACAGTCAGTGGTCCCCTTCCACTCTCCCTGCCTGCTTCACCATTATTGTGTTCAAGTACATCACATTGCAGCCATGACCACGAGCTCTACTTCAAAGATGCCTGCGGCAGCATAGCTTAGCCAGTCCCGGGTGCCTGAGTGCTTTCTTAATTGTCTCTCGCAGAACACTCCATCGCGGCCCTGCCTGATGACCTCATTCCTACCCGAGCTCTTTTTTAATCTGTACCTAATTATTTGGCAGGCCTCATCATTTCAGGTGCTCCAGCTCCACTTCCAGAGGAGCGCTGGAAGCCCTCCGGAAGCCCTCCGGAAACCCCATACATTGTAAAAGATTGCATCAGCGAGCAAACCAACATATGGCGAACGAACAAACTCGACACTTGGAACTGTGGTATCTGATTTGAAAGTCAGCTGATTGTGTGATCACGAGCGATCCTCGGCCTTCCTGGAGCTCAGTTACTGCCCCAGTAAGATGGGGGGTGGTGGTGGTGGAGACGAGTTCAAATGATCCCTCTGTAGACTTTCTGACATAAAAGAATAGTACCAGTCCCTTACCTGACAAAATCCATGACTATGAGGTAGTGCTACAAACATATTCTGTCTTGAAATAAATAACAAACCCTTACTTTGTATAAGACGTATTATGTGCATGGCTATCCTCTGAACATTTCCTATACGATTGTAATAACAAAAGCATTTCAAGAGGGGATTTGATTCTGTTAGTGTCAGGGCTCTGGGTCAAGGCCTTTGCTCTGGATAGCCATCACCATGGCTGGGCTTAGGACCCCGGGCTCCTCGTGACTGTAAATACACCTTAGTGTCTTTATTCTCACCAGGGGTTGCACTGCAAGTGGTAGATTAGAATTAACTTGATGGCATTCCAGCAAGTTATCCATAGGATTACAAATGTAAACGTCTCAGACTGAGATGAGAACCAAAAAGGCTCTCCACAGGATGGCCAGCACAAAGCTGACAGAAAGGTGTAGGTTTAAACTCAAATTTATCAAGAGATTCATGAAAGGTAATACAACTAAGTACTTTCATTAAAATATAAATATTACTGAATGAGTTTATTGTTTTAAATTCATACTTTCAAAAAAAAAAAACCCTTTGAACGGTGAGAGACACGAAGATGGACTGTAAAAGGCACATTGTATAAACACTAACCAAAAGATAACTGGTAGACCAGTGTCCACTATTCAGTCCAGAGAAGAGGCACCAGGTAACATATACCTAGAAAAAAAGACATAGTTCATAAATACATGGCACTTACTTCACCGGAAAAATATAAGGTTTCTAAATTTACAACAAATAACACAGTTTCCTCAGTAGAGTGACAGAAAAGACACTTCACAAATCAGTGAAACTGACAGGCATGGGGGCATACACCTCTAATCTCAGCCCTCAGGCGGCTGAGGCAGGAGGATTTCTGCAAGTTCCAGGCCAGTCTGGGCTACAAAACAAGACCTCAGTAAATAATAAATAAATAGTAAAAAATAAAAAAGTCAATAAAACTAGAAGATCTGAAGAAAACAGCAGATGGATCAGCCCAGGACAACGCATCCGTGTTGCCCAATATGCAGGATGCGTGGTTGTTTTTCTTAAGTACCCAGGAAAAGTTACAAAGCAATCACATGCTCGATCATAAAAGCGAAGCTCAAGCAATTTCCAAAGTTCAGATCATACACTCTGTCCTGACTGCAGAAGAATTAAGCTGTAAATGAATCACAAAATATTGCTAGAAATAATTGAAATATACCTCTAAATCAATCTTGGGCCAGAGGAGAAATTATAATGAGATTGGAAATTAGTATAGGCAAAGTGAATTAGAGGAGGCTGGTGCGGTGGGGAGGGCACAGCCTCTGCGGTGATTGGCGCGGGTGAGCTGAGTCACCATGTAGGAAAATAAAAGTCGGCCACTGCCAATATCCCGTGCAAAAAATTAATCCAGGTAACTGAAATAGGAAAGGTAATACCTTCAAGCTTTAGGAAGGTAATTTAGAGATGTATGCTCTTGAGCTTAGAAGAAAGCAGGGCTTTATCTGCTACAGGGGACACCAAGAGTCTTCACCATAAGTGACAAGAGTAAGCCTCAGTCCTCGGTCCTCTGGAACTGTTTGCTATCCAACAATAGCATTAAGAAGCTACAAGGACAAGGACAGCACAGACTAGGGGACATATTTACACCATCTGCAACTAACGAGGGACTTATGGTGGACCAAACTAAGAAGAGCGATAAGCCCAGTTACAGGCAGGCACAGTGGATTTGATCAGAAGACTCGCAACGAGGTGTCCAAGTGGACTATAAGCAGGAAGGGGTACCGGTCTCAGTAGGCTGCAGCCGTAATGCAGTCCTGTCACACGCGTGTACACACAGGACAGGATGCACACCCAGAAAAATCTACCCTCAACAGAAATGTGTGCCCATATGTTCCATAAGAAACACAAGACCCCATGTAAGTATAATTTCTATAATCCTTAAATTGAAAAGATCCATTGGTAGTGGAATGGGCAAACCCATTGTGTATATTTACTCCATGCAATAATGTACAACTTCTCCAAGAGAAAACAACCCAGCTGCTATAATTCAAACAATAACATGCATGAATCTCACAAACTTGACGCTGAGTGAAATAAACTGGACATGAAATTAAATATACTCCATAGTTGCCTCTATATAATGTTCTAAACAGTACACCTACACTGGTGGTGATAGAAGAGAAAATTAACTACCTTTAGGGAGGTGGGGGCTGCCGTGGTTGTGAGAGGCCCCAGGCAGTGCTTCTGGGCCCCCTTCTGCCTCAGTTCTTCATTTTAATAGTTTCATGTGTTCTTTCCAGAGAATTCACTGAGTAGTAGACTTTTTCTAAAAGATACCCAAAAACTATGATTATGTTTATTCAAATTAGTACTTAACGTTTGCTGAACTCCGCTAGGTGCTATAATTGCAAAGGTGAGTCAGAGAGAGAGTCTGGCTTTCAGGAACTCAGAGGCGAGGGATTCAGAGACGATGCCATGAGGGACACGTAGCTGAAGCATAAATGTGGTGCCTTGAAGGATGGGCACACGGAGAAGAGGCAGGAGCCCCCCTCACAGGAGCAGGAATGCTTTAGCTAATGGAGGTGACATGTGAATTCAGTCTTTTTTTAAATTACTTTTAATAAGAAATTATAGTGTGACAGTTTCAAAACACATTAGTAGTACATTCCCAAAAATTGATACAATGCATATTGTTGTCCTCATTGTAGTTATACAGAGCACAGGGTGTAGACATGATAAATTTTCTAATGGTTATTAGTACAATAGATTTCTTCTCTTTGATTTAAGAGAAGGTAGTTGTATACATAGTCAAATGTTCCATAATTTCAGTGAGTTACTGGCAAACCTGGCAATGTTGGAAGCTGTTGATTTAAGCCTTTTATAGCATACTAGACTACCCTTACGTTTTATGCATCATGTTTAAACTTTTCTGCTGGGTAGTTAAGGGCAAGTTAAAGCAAGACCTGTATAACAAAACAAAACATGTAGTTTTTGTATCTGCCAAGGTCAGTCAAATCCCCTCAGGATTTACTTTGGAACCATGTACAGTGCTTTGTAGAACTGTTGTCAGTGTCAGCCATCTGGATGAGTCACGGCCATTGCTTGACCAGTTTGCTCCCTGTGAGAGCCCGAGAGAATGTTTTCTCTCTAGATGACTCTCATTAAGCACACTATATACCTTCAATTCCTTTTTTCTGTGGTCCCTTAATCTCCTTGAACAGAAATTTGGGAAACCACTGAGTTATAGGATATTACAGCACAGGTTCCACTCTGTCCTGAGTCCTCACTGACCTTGAAGGGCTAGGGCCAAAATATTGGCTACCCTTGTAGCCCTTCTTTTTTTCTAATTTTTGGTTTGTAAACTTATATTCTTAGCCTTCCAGAATAAAAGGTTAGTGATACTATTACTCAAACATAGGTGCTTGAGCTTAATATCACTGTCTTTCTGAATATCAAACATCTTAGACTTAACTTGGGATTGGTATTTTCCATCAATCATTCATATTCTAATAAATCCCTATACAATGTGATAAAAGCAGTTACACATTTATACACAGATATTTAGAAATATAAGCATGTACCAAATTTTAGGCTGTCCATCCTTTGGCATTTTTCCTATTCTCTTACTCTCATTTAATACTCTTTTTTGTTTTCTTATAAACCAACCATTTACTTGAGAGAGTATAACAGTAACTGAAATTACATTGAAAGCATCACACATCTAAAAGTCCAGAATGACAGGCATTCCAAGCATAGTTTTAGTGTTACTTATTGCTATCATCACTGTCAAAAACCTTTTGAGGTTTCTTAGGACCATTGCCTAATTCATCCTGTGCATATAAGTGCATATAGTTTTGCTCCTGCTATGTTTCCTCTCTTTTCTGTTTCCAGTCACTTCGCTGTTTAACCCTTAAGTCTTTGACTTGCATTCAGCTGTGCGATGCCTCTCCATTTTTATTTCTTCTTTTGAGTTCTTACACTAGGGAAACATATGATATTTACTCATGTAGGTCTGGTTTATTTCACTTATGAGTATATGTCCAAGGTACATCCTTTTACATATGAAGTCTTCTAGTATATCATTCTTTATAGCTGAGTAATATTCCATTGTATAGAAATACCACATCTTTTTTCAACCATTCTTCATATGATGGG